>JAKUCV010006355.1:0-11949 GCA_028386065.3 Turnera subulata
GTGTAACTATTATTATAAAAGAACCAACGTTTACAACAACAGCCCACACGCCCAGAGACTCCCCCTCACGCATCCTATTTATATAGGTACCGCAAGGCTCTCTCCTAGTTTGACAGTGTTAAGTAATCCTAGTCCTACTCAAACTCGGTTTACTTAACCCCCACACAAACCCATGGACTTGGGTTAGCTAAGCCCAATTTCAATCCTTGTACAACTAGGTTAGCTACTCCTAGCCATACTAGGATTCCTACCATACAGCCAAGGTAGTGTCCCAACCCAATTCGAACTCCTATGCACACTAGGATTCCGGGGTCGTGACAATTTGTTGCTTAGCATTAAACCAGTGAACTGCTCTAAGTAAAATTAAGTCATACAATCTCTCCCAATCCACATCTACATGGTTAAACACCAGGTTGTTCCGGGCTAGCCAAATAGACCACAAGGAAACAAAAAGAACTGTAAGGCAACCCGCTCTTGCATGTTAGGTATGTGGGCTGAATTTTCTTTGGTCAAAGAAAACACTCCCAAAGAAAACACACCCAAAGCTGCAAAAAAAAAAAACCAAGAAGATTAGCACCCAAATTTCGAAATTAAGCACCCATTTGTTGAAGTTTTGATGATTCATTCCTTATATATAGAGAATGAAATCCATCTGCAAAAACACACAACTCACAGAAGAGAAGATGAGTGTGAGGTAGAGGAGAATACACAGAGAAGAGAAGAAAGTGAGAGGGAAAGAGAGAGGGAGAGAGAGAAAGAAAATTTAGTCCTTCTATTTTTGAGAAGATGAAGTTTAGTCCTTCTAAATTTCAGAAGTGACAAAACAGTCCCTCTTATTTAGTGAGTGACAAAATAGTGAGAAAATGCTTTTGGGGTATTTTTGGGAAACACTATTTGTAGGATACTATCTCTCTTTGTAAGACTAATATTTTTATATTAGTGGAAGTTTTGAAGATCGTGGACGTAGGCAAAATTAAGGCCGAACCACGTTAAATTCTTTATATCTCCTTTATTCTTCGTGAATCTTTTGCAGTTTTTCCCAACAACTGGTAGCGGAGCGAGGTTCGATAAAGATTCGCGATGGCGGTTTCGGGCACAAAATTTGAGGTGGAGCAGTTTGATGGCAAGAAGGATTTTAGTCTCTGGCAAAGCAACATTAAAGATTTATTGGTACAGCAGGGGCTGATGAAGACACTCTTTGGCAAGGAGAAGAAGCCAAAGGACATGAAGGATGAAGATTGGGAGGAGCTCGAGCAGCGAGCTGTCAGTACCATCAGATTGACTCTTGCGCCAGATGTGAAATATATTGTCATGCACGAGACAAGTCCAGTGGAGCTGATGAAGAAATTCGAAGACATTTACATGTCGAAGTCACCCACAAATCGACTGTTCATGAAGAAGAAGTTGTACCAATTGAAGATGCAGCCAGGTACACATGTAGTAGATCACATCAATCGATTTAATAAATTGATTAAGGAATTGGCTAGTATTGATGTGACCTATGAAGAAGAGGATAAAGCCCTGATGTTGTTGATGTCTCTTCCGCATTCATATGATAATTTGAGGAATTCATTATGTGTCGGGAGGCAAACTCTTTCGGTTGCAGACGTGACAGCAGTGTTAATGGAGAATTTTAAGTTGAACCAATCTAGTAGCTGTATAGAAGAAGATATCGCTGTAGCAGAAGTTATCCGTGGTAGGGGCCCGTCACGGTCTAACAGATTTGGAAAAAAAATTCTAGTTCTGGTTCGAGAGGAAGAACATATTATAGTGATAAAGAGTGCTACTATTGTCACGAAAAGGGGCATATCCAATTTTATTGTGAGCAGATGAAGAAGGATCTGGAAGAACTGAAGAAAAATCGCAAAAAGCCTGGCGAAACTGCGATTGTTGAAGATAACTCTGATGGTGATTTTTTCTTGGTACAAGAAAGTAAAGGTGATCAGACTGATGACTCGTGGATTTTAGATTCTGCCTGTTCATTTCATATTTGTACAAATAAGGAGTGGTTTAGTAGTTATAAGCCTTGTAGTAATGGAGAGTCAGTAGTTTTGGCAGATAATCATGAATTTAAAATTCACGATTTTGATAGTGTGAAAATAAAGATGCATGACGGCTTTGTGAAGACATTTGGAGACGTGAGGCACGTGCCAGAACTTGGAAGGAATTTAATCTCCCTAGGTAGACTTGATTCGAGAGGATGTGGCTTTTCTTCTCGAGGTGGAGTTTTGAAAGTTACAAGAGGCGCCTTGGTAATTATGAAGGGGCAATTGATGGAGAAGAACTTTTATAGGTTAATTGGAAGGGTAATGAAAAATAATACAGAGATTGAGGCTTGTACAGTATCAGGCAGACAGCAGAAACATTGTTGCATCCAACAAGAGAAAGGTTGGCTTTGCAATGATGACTAGTAGTATGGATGATAGCCATACACCAGCATGCAGAACACTGAAGCAGATATGGGTAAAAAAGACAAAAGTATGAAGAATACCAAGTAAAATTCAGCCCAAGGTGGAGATTGTTAGGTATGTGGGCTGAATTTTCTTTGGTCAAAGAAAACACACCCAAAGCTGCAAAAGAAGACCAAGAAGATTAGCACCCAAATTTAGAAATTAAGCACCCATTTGTTGAAGTTTTGATGATTCATTCCAGAATGAAATCCATCTGTAAAAAAACACAACTCACAGAAGAGAAGATGAGTGTGAGGTAGAGGACAATACACAGAGAAGAGAAGAAAGTGAGAGGGAAAGAGAGAGGGAGACAGAAAGAAAATTTAGTCTTTCTATTTTTTGAAAGATGAAGTTTAGTCCTTCTAAATTTCAGAAGTGACAAAACAGTCCCTCTTATTTAGTGAGTGACAAAATAGTGAGAAAATGTTTTTGGGGTATTTTTGGGAAACACTGTTTGTAGAATATTATCTCTCTTTGTAAGACTAATATTTTTATATTAGTGGATGTTTTGAAGTTCGTAGACGTAGGCAGGCCGAACCACGTTAAATTCTTTGTGTCTCTTTTATTTTTCGTGAATCTTTTACAGTTTTTCCAACATTGCATTGCTCCCGCCCGCAAGATCAAACCACTGAATAAATAGAGCATTCAGATTTTATTCCATAATCTCCTCGTGAATTGAAAATGCATAAACAAATGGTCTTAGAATATTGGATGGGAAACCAAAAAATATTTAGAATACGTCAGAGTTAGTTGATGCCATTTGAAGATGTAAAAAATTATTTTTAAAGCAGCGTTTTCCGATAGAGTTTATCCTCTCCTTAAACGTATTACATACCCAAATTAAAAATAGCAATGTTTTCCACATACTGCAAATATGAATAACGATACTTGCAATACAGTTTCCCAGCAAAAGCACAACTGCTGATAGGGGAACTTGGATTTGATTTATGGGTGTGGATTGCTTTATGATACAGCGAGAAATTTTATGCTGGGGACTCTCAAATTTTATTAGTTGTAGATTCCTGTTTATGTTAACAAATTATCTTTGATTGGTCACATTTTCTATTTTAGTATTTATTTATTTCTCTAATTTACCTTAAAAATTCCTCATTCATCTCTTAAGATTTATTTTGATTTATTTTGTTTCTTAATCTATCGTGTATTAATTAGGAAATAAATCTACACATTTAATATATATACTTAAATAGCTTAACTATTCCTAATACAATAGAATTTAAGATCAGGTCTACAACTAATAAAACTTGGAGAGTCCCCACCATAAAATTTCTCATGATACAGCAACTAGAATCTGAATGTTTCCTTAAATTGTAATTTGTGATAGACAGAAATAGATAAGAAACAATACAAACAAAACGATGGGAGCAGCAACAATTAATTCACTTTAACTCTTCAAGAAATGGGAAAGAGAAATTTATGTGCCAAGTCAGAATAACCGAAAAAAAAAACTTATTTAGGGGATTACTTTCAAAGGGATATGTGCGGCAAAATGGTAAATTGAGGGATACGAGATATCTTGGGCCAATCTTCCCCAGTATCTTTGTCACATCTTCCCTTAAGCAGAGGACAGTCTAGCAATGTGAAAGAATGAAGGGAGGAAGGGAGGCCTTCCTCCGGTAAGCGTTCGAGGCTGGGGCAATATTCGATTCTCAAATCCTTAAGGCAGGTGAGGTGTTGAAGGCCCTTATAATTTAGATGCTTCAATCCTCCGAAACTACTGATGTGGAGGCTGCTCAATTTGGAAGGTAACCACAGGTTCTCCTCCGGGAAAATGGAGACTGTATCGTCATCGTTGTCACCATAGACAGATATGGAGGAAAGGGAAGAGAGGTTGTTTATGTCCCATTGCATGTGCCTGTCAATAAGCTTACCGTTGTCAACACACAGTCTCTGTAAGTTAGCAGGCATAGGTCCTCCAAGAGACTCTAATGAAGAACAACGACTTATGTGGAGTTCCGCCAGGGAAGGGAGCAAGGAGCATATTCCGGGCGGCAGTGACTTCAACTTTGAGCACCCCCATATAGAAAGAGAAGTCAAGGGAAATGGAAAAGGGTCGCTGCGCCTGTAACATTCACACCCATCATATTCGTATTCACAAATGGATTCTAGTTCCCTACACTTCCTGATTTCGAGACTCCTCAAGCTAGGGAATTGCTCTAGTTGGAAGCGCTTGATTGAATGGCACATCTCCATTTTGATATTTTCCGTCCCAAAAACACACCCGGTTGGCTCTATTAGCTTTATTAGGGACTGCAAGGAATCCTGTCCGCTAACAGTTACACTGTATAGCCCGGGACTCGTTTCACATAAATTAAAGACACGGTAAAAACCCTGTGACACACGTATGGAAGCCACGTTCTTGCACCTTGGTAGCTTGTCTACCACCAGCATATTGCATCCTCGGATCTCAAGGGTTTGCAAACAAGGAAGGTCCCTTGGCAACTCCCCACCTAGATTCTCACAACCTTCCACTGTAAGGAATTTTAGAACAGGAAAAGCTGCTGATCCATCCATATCATCACTGTAATTACATTTCCACTCCGACCATTCTGCCAAGTTTTTTATTGACAGAGTTTCCAGGGATGGAAATGGCTTAATCCATACTTTATTCTTTGTGGAATCAATTCCACAAAAGAATTCTGGACCCACAGTTTTCACGCCATCAAGTCCTTCCATCTCCAGCTGCTTTAAAGATGGTAATTGCCCCAGCGGTGGCAAGGAGAAACACAACCTGCATTCTTTCAGGCTAATAGACACTATATTAGACAAGCTGGAAGAATCTTTGACCCACAAGGGAAAACTTGTGCCCCCGTATCCTTGGATAGTAAGTCTTTCCAAGTCCTCATGAGGCTGCAATTTCTCTAGTATAAGTAGGTCATGCTTTTTTGATACATCCCTGACCGTACCATTCCCAATATCCCATATCAACTCCAACCTCCTAAGGTGCTTCTTATCCTTCAAATTGGCCTCTTCGGTTTCCAGGGCATCCTCCCTCACATTCTCTAGCTTTGAAATGCTAAGATCCCCTCCCAAATGTACTAGACTGCCTAGCTCTTTGATACTGGACGAGGTACTGCACTGATCAGCTCCGACATAAAAGTTTGACAAGCTTTGGAGCCTTGTTAGCTTACTCATTTGCGGTGGCATCCATTGCAACCCTGTCTCTCTGATATCAAGACAACACAAGTTAACCAATCTCGCAAAGTTACCTGGCAGCTCCGTGAGATCTTCACAATCAGCTAATAATAGAACTTGCAAGTGATACAGATCGCACAAGGAATCTGGCAGCTTTTGGATCCATGCTTTTCGAAGATCTAGATGGTGCAAATGCCTCAGATGACAAATTAAATCTGGCAACTCTCCTGCAATATCATATAGATATGGTATAGATAAGACTCGCAGCCGCTCAAGTTTCCGTAGGAAGCCAAGTCTACCTCCCTGCTGCCAATACCGTGGCCACCCTATAAGCAAGAGGGAACGCAAACGTGTACTGGCTTCATAGACTGCCTCAAAATTTTCAGTCTCATTGTATCTAGATTTTACATATGACAATGAGAAATGACGAACCCTTTGACTTGGCTTCTGTGAAGTATCATCATCCAACCGGAAGAAAAATTCTCCAGAAACAGAAGTGGCCAAGTCATGTAGCAGGTCGTGCATAGTGAAAACTGATGGCTCATCAACCGATTGCTTGAAAAATGATCTGGATAGCAGATCATGGAAGTACTCTTCACCCACACGCATCTCCATTTTAATTCCTTCACGTGGAAATAAGAACCCCTCTCCCATCCACAAAAGAATCAATTCTTCCTTTTCAAATTCGTAATCCTTTGGGAATAGAGCGCAATAAGCAAAACACGGTTTTAGATTTGAAGGAAGAGATCGATAACTCAACTGCAGTGCCGAAAAAATCTTGTCAGCTGACGAATCCCAGGCATTGCTTTCTGATATCTCCTTCCATTTCCTGACATCTCTGGTGGATTGTAGCACCCCTCCCAGAACTTCTGCAGCCAATGGTGAACCCTTGCACTTCCTTGCTATTTCTCTCCCAATTCTTTCAAGCCTAGGATCAGGGACACTGGAATTCTCTCCTCTAAAAGCTCGAAAGGCAAACACAGACCAGCAATCATCATCGTCTAATTCTCCCAGACAATATGCATTCGCAGAGAAAATAGAGGATACAGTTTCGCTGCGGGTGGTAACAATGATTTTACTTTTTGGGGAGGAGCCATCTAAGAGGGGATCGAGAAACTGGTGCCATGCTTCTTTATCATCACACCACACGTCATCCAAGACAAGCAAGTAATTGTTCTTACTCATGACGCGCTTCAGCTCGAGGTGAAGCAGGTTCGGAGACTGTTTCTTCGAAGATCCGCCAAGCTCCTCCAGGACCTGTGCGGCCACCACTTTGTGGATGTCTGTTTCTTCTGACACGCAGACCCATCCTTTATGCTCTTTAAACTTGTCTCCAACTCTTTTATCGTTGTACACTGCCTGAGCAAGAGTGGTCTTCCCTATGCCTCCAAAACCAATTATGGGAATGCATTTATGCTTAGCATCCTCAGACAACACACGCTTGACTATGTCTTCCAAGTCTTTTTCCCTCCCATAAAAACTTGGTCCCATCAGAGAAGTTGTGGGCGGCCTTGGCTGAGATGCTTCTCCTCCGATCTTCTCTATCAAACCAAGTGTATCCTTTTGTCCCAGCAAATCTTTAAGCCTCTGCACGATGCTTTCTAGTTCTGGTTGCATCTCGTGCATCTTCTTCTTCTTACCATGAACAAGGGAGGAAATGAACTTCCTCATCTTTTTCTTTGAGGTTTGAACCCGGTGGGGAGCAGGTCCCAGGTTTGACTCCACCATAGCCTTGAGAGCGATGTCTTCCAACAGGTCATCTGCGTCATAGACAGCCTCCTTCAACTCATGGAGCCACTCTTTCACATTTGAGTCAGTGATCTGCTTCACCTCGGCATCATTGAGCAGCTTCCCGATTGATCCAAGAGTCGTCTTCAGGTTCTTGAGGAGATGCTTGTCTAAATTCTTTTGGTTGAAAAAGGTGGCAGTGATGCCATTACTTGTCTTGTTCACCAACAGACCAATAATGGAGGATACTATTGCTCCTACCACCATAGCTTCAGCCATGTCTTGCTTTTTGCTATGCCAGTGAAAAAAAAGAGCACACGATTAATGCAGGAAAGAGGAGCTGAGGTTGGCTTATTTTGAGGTGGAAGAATCTGTTTTGAGTCAAAACTTTTTTCTCCTCCGATTCTCTCTTCATCAAGTTCACCTAGATTAAAGAATCGATATAAAATAATATTTCTCTCACGTACCAACGGACATAGACTCAAATGAACTCGACCAGTACTTTTCTTATTTTGAAAATAGTAGTGGGAGTGACATTTGATTAATTAATTGGGCACCCTTGCCCTTACTTTTAGGCAAATTTTGACTATGGGAACAAATTTCCTTAGGATTGGTCTCCTCCCCATTTCGGAATAACAAGTTAGATCATGATACTCCAATCTCAACCGTTAATTAAATCTAACGGTTGATAATTATTTTATATTAAAAAGATAATTTTTTACTAAGCACGTGATACTGAATATTTAATTGACTTCTATTCTCTTAGCTTAAAAAAACTAAATTGGTTCCTCTTCTCCTCTTTTTCTTCTTCTCAATTGTTTGGATCTGCAAACTGATTTCTCCAAACAAAACATCAGATATCAGTGACAACAAAACTACAAAGGCTCCCAATTTAATTTTTATACACAATACATAGAGAGAGGGAGATAAAAAAGATTTGAAAAGAAAGAATTTCTTTTTCTTTTTTTGAGAGATGAACCGATGATTATTGCAAAGAGTAGAGTAAAAATAACTGATGAGTGGATTTGCTAAACAATCAAATGGAGTTGTAACCAGCCTTAGAATCCATTCTTCTCCTCCTTCAAAATCCACCCTCATTCTTAAACTAATGCGTGGAAAGAACTCTTGGTACAAGAAGAGTAGAAGAAATTTTGATTCTGTGTATTCTTTTATTTTTTACTTTTTGTGTAGTTATCCTTAGGTTGGGTTTTGAGGTTTTTGAAACTGAAATATACTGGCATTAGATTCCTAGATCTTGGATTGAAAAATTATCTTTTTAATATAAAGTAATTATCAACCGTTAGATTTAATTGAACGGTTGAGATTGGAGTAACAGGATCTATCATGTTACCCACAACTGGAGAGGAGCCCAATCCATTTCCTTAAGAAAGCTTTTGGAAATACGAGAGGAGAAGAACAAATGTGATTTTCTTTTTCTTCTCTTTTTCGAGGAAACATATCAGACTTTCATTGCTTAGCCAAAGGGGAATCCATATCTCCACTCCTCCGTCAATATTCACACTCCACCTTTTCATTGTTTAGTCATAAAATGACACAATTGACATTTAAAGTAATCAGACTCATCTTTTAAATCTCTCTCTTTCTTTAAACCTTTTTCTTTATCCCCACGTGTCCTCATTTCTCTTATACTCTTATTTTTTCATCCCCTTTACAAATATAAAATTCAAAATATAGGATAAGATTATCCATATAAGAATAATGATTTTTTTCCTCTGTTTTTCATTTTTATTTTTGTATGATATTTATTTGCCTCAGTATAATACAATCTTACATTTTGTTTTCCTGTTGCAACTGAATAATTTTTTAGTTCTAAGCTTCTTTTTAAGTATCAGAATTTTCTATTATAAATTTATAGACTATTGTTTTTTAGTTAGAATACTGGTGCATCAAGTTCATCATTATCTAAATAGTTGGTAATTTTAAGTATATCTTGATATTTTTTTAATTGTAACGAAATACTATAGTTTTGTTCTTTAAATTATTATAGAATACTTTATTTTGTGGGATTGTTTATTTTGTTTTAAGGATAATTATCAAAACCTTTGGACTTGTTAGAATCCATGAGACTTATGTGTACAATTATAAATTATTTTTATGGATCATGAATGATATTTTTTTTATTTTTGTTATGTCCTATATATATTTTTCATATTTAACTACTTTTTGTTCATGGACTATAGTTAGTGTAACAGCCCGAGTAAAATTTTTGATTTTTACCGGGACTGTAGAAATTGTTTCACAGTGATTTACTGTTGAATTAATCTTGGGTAATTAATTCAAGGTAAATCGGGAGTCGTTCTTCGAAACCGAAGGTTTTTCCGCGCTCGTGATTTTCCCGCGGATTTTTGAACCTAAGTTGGTATTTTCCGAGTTTCGAAATTTCCCGAAAAATCACATCGGAAAATAACTACGGGGTATCGATTATTTTTTGGACCGGATCGGACTAGGCTGTAATATGGACGATTTGCATTATTGCTCACATGCTTAGTAGTAAAAAGGAAAAAAATAATAAAAAAAGGGAAACCAGTTTAAAGCCGGCAGTAGAGAGGAGGAGAGGAGAAGAAAAAAAAAAGAAGAAAGGAAAAAAAGGAGAGGAAAAAAATAAAAGAGAAAAGAAACCGGAAAAAGAAATTAGGGGAGGAAGAGAGGAAAGAAAGAAAAAGAAAAAAAAAGGGAAGGTGAAGGAGAAGAACAGAGCCGCCGGTCACCCATCACCACCCTTCGCCACCGCGAGCAGCGTAGCGTCCTCTTCCCTCTCCACCCTACCGCGTCGCCACCAGTGGAGACAAGCACGAGCAAAACACACCGCCCCGCCTTCACCTGCAGAACCGCCGGACGCTGCCGCCTTCACCAGAGTCGTCGTGCCCCTGCAGACGACGTCGAGCCGAGCCTCACCTGCTTCCGTCGCGCCGTCCTCATCCCGATGCGACTGCAGGACGCCGACCCGTGGGGACCAGCCGTCGCCGACGCCTGCAACAGCCTCGCCACCGCGAACGTCCGCCAAGGTGAGCAGACCCGCCACAGTTGTTGATGACCCGTTTAGCAAGATGGGTCTACCGGGTGTGTGCAACGGGTTGGCAATCTGGGTCGGGCCATGAGCTGACCTATGGACCTGGACTTGTGTCTTGGTCCGGGCTGGTTCTAGTGGGCTCGTCCATTGGACCTGTTGTGTAGGCCTCGGCCTGGACCTTGTGCACCTGGGCTTGTCCTGATGGGTTGGATTAATACTTGACCCAGTCCGATATCTGTGAAAGAAAAACAAATATATATGGTTATAATCTACATAAATTAAGTAAAAATGAAAATTTATAATTTCTGGAAAAATATATATACATATATTATATGCTTACCTTAATATAAATATTTGATAAATAATAATTTTCCGAATATATATATATATTAATATTTATATTTAATTTATGTTGCTAAAATAATAATAATAAAATAAATAATAATAACAATAATAATAATAAAATATGATTTATATATTTTTATGATCAATACTTTGGAAATCAAATCATGGAAGTATTTTGGAAAATATATATATGCTTATTATGGAATTTTTGGAAAAGTATAAGAAATGGAAAATAATTAATATTTATGCATACGAGAATAACTTGGGAAATATATATATGTATATTAATAAATTCGTATTTATTATCAGAAAATAAGTTATATGGTTATATTTTCTGGAAATGGAGTTTTCAATAAATAATAATAATTGGAAATTATATTTTGGAAAGTATAATAATTTTTATAGAAATATTATGGAAAATGTATACATACGTTATAATTTCAAGAAAAATTATGGTAATTAATATTTTTGAAACTATATATGTTATAGCTTCTGGAAAACTATGATAATTATTATCTTGGAAAGAATAATTATTTAATGTAATATTTTGAAAGAGTTTCAATTAAAGTATGGAACCGAAACTATAATCGGATATACGTACGGTATAATATTTTCGGTAAAAAGAAAGATAATAAAGGGTGTGAACCGGGGAAAAGATTATTTCGCAGTATTGGCATCAAGACATACTCTTATGTGCATCTTATGTGAACATATACTGCTTTGTTGTATAGGTCTGATATCGGGCAGTTCCCCGAGGAGCCGGCTTTGGACCGGTCATTTCCTTCAGAGTTAAGTAATCGGCCAAGGTAAGGATGGATAACCCTTGATATGCGCCCGTAATACTGTGTTTGCTTTGCTGCTTGATTGAACTGCTGAGGTGATTACTGTTGGTTGATCGACTGCTATGATGTTGTCGTTGTTGTTGATCTTAGACTGTGATATTGGATTTGCGATATTGTGTTGAAAATAATGATAAACTGGTCAATGTGGATAATTGTGTGTTTTGTTGTTTGAATGAACTACTGAGAGGGTCATTATCGGATATTTGACTGATATGGTTATTGATGTTGCTGTTGATGGACTGTGCTATTGGACGTGCGGATGTTGTGATGAACTGTTCATTGTGAATAATTGGTGTTATATGTACTGTTGATGGATATTTGGTAATATGGAATTGTATTGGGTACTTGGCTGCTATGGTTATTGTTGTTGTTGTTGCTATGATGTTGATTTGCTTGATTG
>JAKUCV010006357.1:3393-13816 GCA_028386065.3 Turnera subulata
TTAAGAGTGCATTCTTAAATGGACATATCTTAGAAGAAGTTTTTGTTGAGCAACCACCTGGTTTTGAATGTCATGACCATCCTGAGCATGTTTATAAGCTTAAAAAGGCATTATATGGACTTAAACAAGCTCCTAGAGCATGGTATGATAGATTAAGTTCTTATCTTGTGTCTAAAGGCTTCTCTAGAGGCAAAGTTGATTCAAAATTATTTGTTAGAACTAACAAAAGTGATGTTATCATTGTGCAAATCTATGTTGATGATATTTTGTTTGGAGCAACTAATGATTTGCTTTGCAAGGAATTTGAGAAGCTTATGCATAGTGAATTCGAAATGAGCATGATGGGTGAGTTAAATTACTTTCTGGGATTCCAAGTTAAGCAGCTTGATGGTGGTATCTTCATCAATCAAGCTAAGTACACTCGTGAGCTACTGAAGCGGTTTGGTTTGTCAGAAACCAAGCCTAGCCCCACTCCAATGAGTACATCCACCAAACTTGACAAGGATGAACACGGTAAGGATGTTGATATAAAATTGTACAGGGGTATGATAGGTAGTCTTCTATATCTCACAACCACTAGACCTGATATAATGTTTAGTGTGCGCTTATGTGCAAGATTTTAATCATGTCCAAAAGAATCACATCTTAAGGCAATTAAGCGCATATTCAAGTATCTTAAGGGAATATCCTCTCTTGGTTTATGGTATCCTAAAGTCAGCACTTTTGAGCTAACAAGTTATTCAGATGCAGATTTTGCAGGGTGCACATTAGATCGAAAAAGCACAAGTGGTACATGTGAATTACTTGGGCAGTCTCTTGTGTCTTGGTCAAGCAAGAAGCAAAATTCTGTTGCAACCTCCACCACTGAGGCTGAATATGTTGCAGCAGGAGCTTGTTGTGCACAAGTCCTATGGATGAAACAGACTTTAAGTGATTATGGACTAACAATTAATTGTGTGCCTATCTATTGTGACAGCTCTAGTGCTATTAATCTGACCAAGAATCCCCTGTACAACACTCTCAGACAAGCACATTGAAGTGAGGCATCATTTTATCCGAGACCATGTGTTGAAGAAGGATTTGGCAATTGAATTCGTGAAGACTGAAAATTTGCTTGCTGATATCTTTACAAAGCCACTCAAAGAGGATCAATTCACCAAGATCAGACTTGAACTTGGAATGTGTAACTTACCTTGACTCTTATGCTTACTTGGTTTGATACTTGGTTTTATGCTTGGCTTTTCACGTGGTTTTATACTTGGTATTTGAACAAACCATACATCCTCTTATTATGTGCATACATAACCATATTAGTTTTATTGCATTCATTACACCTCATACACACACGTTCACTTTGCATTCTGGCATATGAGGAAATCTTTTGAGGCATTATGATCATCAGTTGAAGCAAAAGGATGATAAAGAACGGTACGGTTCGTAGTGAGACCAAATATCCAGCGGATATTGACTAATGGACAATGGATTATCTTCAAAGCGGGAAAACTACAATCTGGGTGGTCCAGAAAATTTCAAATTCAGTGGATTCAAAATTCTGAGCGCCAAACAGACATGGAATATATGGATGATGTGCAACTTGGTTTCTAAAAAACCAAGTAACCAGCAGTTATTACCCAATGGACAAAAGTTATCTTGGCGAGTTGGGGGAGCAAATCTGAGCACTTTGGGAAAGTCAAAAGGAAGATATCTGGTGGGGTTAATCACAGGATCATTGTTGGTATATGATAAAGGTCAAAGTGGTCCAAAAGTGTCAAACTGTTGGGGACCACGGTGGGTCATACCCGACAATCTCTGAAAAAGTGGAAGAGGAGTTAATGCTTTTAACCGTTACAAGCTATCCCGTGACTTCCTTCGGTTTTTGAACAATTTCCTTATCTCACTCTCTCTCTCTCCAATAATCCAATCCCCTAACCGGTTACATCCACCTCCTTTTTAAACCACACACACTCTCCTTCCTTAACACAAATTCTTACCCACTCACAACTATATCCCTAAACCTTTTTCACTTCTAAACCAAAGTTGCTTTCAAACGCAAAAACTCACAAGATGAGGAAGAGAAACACCAAAACAGCCAGGAAGAATCTTTCTAAACAAACCTCTTCTACCTTAAACACTACAAAATCAAAGCCACAAAATCGAGAGAAGGTGCATGAACAAAAGGTGATGGAGGAGCCCAATATCACTTCATCTGCTGCTATAAAGGATGATGAATCTGAGAAGTTCAAGGAGGCTTGGGAAATGCAGAAAAGTCAGAAGGGGTCTGAAAAAGTTTAGCTTGATCGAGAGCCTTGGCCAACCACAGAGAAAAGCACTGTTCCTGAAGGATCTTCTGCACCTTCATGGCTCAAAACATCTCTCACTGGTAATACACCTCAAACTGACCTCTTGTGTCCAGATCCTATTAGCTATCGTATTCCTACACCTGAGGATAGTGTGAAAACCATCCCACACACCACCATTGATAGACCTAGTGCTAGCACAACCACCATACTTATAGAGGATCCTCCTGTGCTTACCCCCAGTATGGTCACATCCATGATTGACACCTTTGTTAAGCATATAGTAATTCCACCTGGTCATGATCCCAAAATATTTCGTGAAAAGAAAAGAGAGGAATTTGGGGATATGATTTCAGATTTTGTCATCAAAGGCCATATTCCTCCAGAAAGCCACATCCGAACACCCTCTAGAGATGAAGAAGAAGCCTACAACAAAGCATTACGTGAAGGAACTGAACTGCTAGATACAACTGAGAAGGCAAGTCTTGAAGTTGGTAATGAGACCAACTTGGTTTCTAATGTGGTTCCTTCTGTGGTTCCACCCGTGGTTTCGGTTCAAACCACCTCACAGCCTGTTGGTAAACCACACATTGTGGATCTAAACATTGCACAACAAGAGCAGGATGATGATGGTGTGATGTCTGACATACTCAAAGTAAGCAAGGAAGCTGTTGACTCTGTTCATTCTTTTAAGCATGTGGCTTCTGAGAAACCAGAAGACTCTATTGACAGTGACCATGAGATACCAAAGACCAAGCCCTCTCAGAAAAAGAAGCATACTGGGGTGTCTCCTAAGCTGGCAAATGTTGTCACTCCGAAGAAGAGCACTGGTATAGTCTTTCATGAACCAACTAACACTGTGGTTTCCAAGAAACCAGCCCCAAAACCAATGACAAAGGCTGAAGGGAAAAGGAAGGTTAGAGAACCTGAACCAGAACCAGAACCAGAAGATGATGAAGAATCTGGAGATCACTCAAGCTCGAACAGTTCTAAGTCTGAGGATGCTACATCAGAGGAGACTGAAGTTTCCAAGAAAAGAAAAAAGGGAGATGATTCGGATGATGACTCCAACTTCAATGCTGCAGAAGAGAGTGATGAAGAAGCTGATGAAGATGACTCAGAAAAGAATGACCGAGATGAAGATGAAGAGCATGATGATGAAGAAGATGAAGAGGAGTAAACCCCAGCTAAACCTCCAAAGAAGAAGGCAAAAGCTCCAATCAAAAGCAAACCTTCAAAGAAGAGGAAGAAGAGTGAAGTGAACTTATCTGCCTTCTATGCACCACATACTGTGGTTATGGAGGATTTTGCTGACTTGGGGGTATCTGATTTCTTGAAGAAAGTTCAGCTTGGTTATCTAGCCACTTTGAAGGCCAAAGCATATGAACCAATGGTCAAAGAATTCTTTAAGTATCTGAAATCGACCACTAATGCTGCTGGTGCCACTGCATCCATTACCACCCGTCTTAATGGGAAGACTGTTACCATTACTGCCAAAGACATCATTACGATCCTTAAGCTGAAGCCCGGGAAACTTCAAGTGGTGTATGATAATGAGAAGCATCATAAGGGCACTGCTACGGATGTTGAGGGAAACAAGCTGCTCTTTGGTAGATCTTATCAGAGAGGGAAGTACAAGGATTTGATTCCAGTGCATCGCGTGTTGATGTACATGCTGACTCGTGTGGTTTTACCGAGACCACACCATAAAACCACAGTAATGCTCAGTGATCAGTGGACTTTGGCCTGCATTATCAAGAAGACACCCATCTGCTATGGAACTCTAATTCTTCATCATCTGGCCACCTGCAAGGTTCCATGTTTTGGAGGTTTGATCACTCTCTTGGCTCGAAAATTCTCTTCGATTCCCACAGATGGTCCTGCACCTATCAGTCCTGTGATTATCAGCAGTCTCACTCTGTCCAAGATGTCTATTAAGCCTGATGCTGAAGGGAACTATTCTGTGACCAAGAAACCAAAGGAGAAGGCTATTCAGAATGATGATCTTCGTGCTCGAGTGGCTGCGGTTAAAAGTTTGCTAGATGATCTTAAGGATCAGATGACTGACTTTGAGGCTACTGTGATGGAGGCTCTGGATAAAATTGCTGCTTCTCATCCTGAGTCAGATACTGATGATGAGTAATGCCTCAACTGCTGATGTCCCTAGGACATGCATTGCATTTTGTGTTCTTCATGGTTTATAGCATGGTTCCTATTATGGTTCTTATCATGGTTTTTATGATTGGTTCTTATGTTGGTTTTTATATTTTGAACAATGTCTTTAATTCTATTTCTGTTTTCAGTTCGGATATTTGGTATTTGGATATTATGTTTCTTTTCTTATAAGATGTCTGCTATGTCTACCCTTTGTCCTTATTATGTTTTGTTGATGCCAAAAGGGGGAGAAAATTGTTGGTTGGTTGGTTGGAATCTGGAATCCAACTCTATTAAGCATACATTATGGATGATTATTGTTGATTATTATTGCGCTACTCTGCTATTGTCAATGTATGCCAGATGATTGGAGCTATAAGAAGGGGGAGGTTTTTGGCTAAGTTGAAAAAGCCAATGGTGCTTTATGCACAAAAATTTATGTTATAGGGGGAGTATTCAAGCAGGGGGAGTATGCTTATATGAAGTGCTATTTTTACTAACCCCAGTTTTGCAGAGATCAACATAATGTTTGTCATCATAAAAAAAGGGGCGATTGTTAGCCTAAACATGGATCTAATACTTTAATTAGTGTTAATCCATAATTAACCATGTTTAGTATGTTGATATATTATGATTTTGATGACTAACAAACTGGATTAGATGTTTGCCATATATACTTGTGTTGAGTTTTCTCGCAGGTTGGTTTTCAGCTTGGTTTCTCAGCTTGGTTTCAGAAGAAACCACACCTGTCTGTCAACATCGGGGTCCCAACTGCAAGTGGCCAAGTGGTCCCAATGGTCCATACAGCAATTAAAGCCAACTCCCAACTACTCCAACGGGCAGAGAAAATGGTCCAACACTGGAGAGAAGTCTTCAACCCTTGTCTCTCACCTCTCTTTGATCAATTATGTGAAGGGGACCATGTGGTCCACACTTATGGTCCCGGATTGCTAAAAATGGAATGTTTTTAAGTAATTGTGCTGCAAAGAGAGTGGACTTCCTGAAATGAACCCAACACCAGCTAGTGGATTGTGGAGTCAACTCTGAAGACTGATTTGTACCACATAGCCGTTGGATGAAGAGCTGAAGAATACTTTAGAGCCGTTGGATGAAGATCTTCCTACCTACCCCCACCAACTCAAGCACTATATAAGGAAGGCCATTGCTTATCTTTCTTCCTTAACCCAGCCATTTGAAAACGTGCTATTGAGTTGATTATTGTGCTTATACCTACTGTGTTCTTGCTGTTCTTGAGAGCTTAGAATTTGTGCTTAATCTTGTTCTCCAAGTTCCTACAAAGGGTAGAGTGTATAGGCAAGACTAGTGTAGTATTGCTGGGTCCTCAAATCAGGGTTTTGATTTGAGTAAAGGTTAGAGTTTAGCCTGGGAAAAACTTGTAAAGGTTAGAGCTTAGCCTGCAAAAGCTTGTGTGTGTAAAGGTTTGAGCTTAGCCTGCAAAAGCTTGGTTTCTGTAATCGGTTAAGGCTGATCCCGCAAAAGCCTAAGATAGTGAGTGTTTCTAAAATCCTAAAGGAAGGGCCTTTAGGTAGTGGAGGTACCTGGTGAGGGGGAACCACTATAAATCACTGTGTCATCCTTTCTCTCTTCTGTTTTCTTTACCTTTGTGCATTTTACACTGATTTGCTCTTTGTGTTTGTGGTTCGTGAAGAAACCACTTGGTTCCTCAGAAACCAAAGTGGTTCCCTAGAAACCAACCTCGATTGAAGGGTAGCCTGATTCACCCCTCCACTCAGGCCTATTCTGGGGCAACAAAAAGCACCCAAGATGAGCTCAAAATGTCCAGGGAAGGCATCCAAAAATCCATATAAATCATCCCCATTTTTGTGGAATCATCTTAGGTAGCATTTGACATGGTAGATTTGGAGATTGCTCTTATGCATTGGTTCGCTGGGCCAGTGGCGCGCAATTGGGTCGCCAGTGGGGCGCCATTGATGGCTATTGGGGCACTATTGGTGCGCCATTGGGGCGCCATTGGTGCGATTTTTGAGTTTTGAGCTGAAATTTTGATTTTTCATTTTTGAGATGAAATTTTGTACACACACGAGTAAAAATCCAATCCAACTACCTGCAAAATCTCAGATTCTTCTGAGAATTGGAAGTCCGACTTTTTATTTTTGTAACAATTAAATTCCCTTAAATCGGGAAAAATGGAAAAGCACCTCAGTTGAGCTCAAATGTCCGGGAATGGCATCCAAAAATCCTTATAAATCATCGCCACATTTGTGGAATCATCTTAGGTAGCATTCGACATGGTGGATTTGGAGATTGCTCAATGGTGCGCTATTGGTGCCAATTTTGAGTTTTGAGCTGGAATTTTGATTTTTTAGTTTTGAGCTGAAATTTTTTACACACCCGAATAAAAATCCAGTCCAACTACCTGAAAAATTTTAGATTTTTCTGAGAAGTGGAAGTCTGACTTTTTATTTTGGGAACAATTAAAATCCCGTAAATCGGGAAAAATGGAAAAGCACCTTAGAAGAGCTCAAAATGTCCGGGGAGGGCAGCCAAAAATCCTTATAAATCATCCCCATATTTGTGGAATCATCTTAGGTAGCGTTTGACACGGTGGATTTGGAGATTGCTCTTACGCATTGGTTCACTGGGCCATTGGTGCGCTATTGGGGCGCCAATGGTGCGCCATTGATGCGCTATTGGGGCGCTATAGCTGCGCCATTGGGCCGCCATTGGTGCGATTTTTGAGTTTTGAGCTGAAATTTTAATTTTTGAGTTTTGAGCTGAAACTTTGTACACACACCAATAAAAATCCAATCCAACTACCTGCAAAATTTTAGATTTTTATGAGATGTGGAAGTCTGATTTTTTGTTTTGGGAACAATTCAAATCCTGTAAATCGGGAAAAATGGAAAAGCACCTCAGATGAGCTCAAAATGTCCGGGGAAGGCATCCAAAAATCCTTATAAATCATCCCCATATTTTTGGAATCTTCTTAGGTAGCATTTGACATGGTGGATTTGGAGATTGCTCTTATGCATTGGTTCACTGGGCCATTGGGGCGCCATTGGTGCGCTATTGGGGCGCCATTGGCGTGATATTTGAATTTTGAGCTGAAATTTTGATTTTTGAGTTTTGAGCTGAAATTTTTACACACACCAATAAAAATCCAATCCAACTACGAGCAAAATTTTAGATTTTTCTTAGATGTGGAAGTCCGATTTTTTATTTTGGGAACAATTAAAGTCCCGTAAATCGGGAAAAGTGGAAAAGCACCTCAGATGAGCTCAAAATGTCCGGAGAAGGCATCCAAAAATCCTTATAAATAATCCCCATATTTGCGGAATCATCTTAGGTAGTGTTTAACATGGTAGATTTGGAGATTTCTCTTACGCATTGGTTCACTGGGCCATTGGGGCGCTATAGGTGCGCCATTAGCGAGCTATTGGTGCAATTTTTTACTTTTGAGCTGAAATTTTGATTTTGAATTTTTGAGCTGAAATTTTTTACACACACCAATACAAATCCAATTCAACTACCTGCAAAATTTTAGATTTTTCTGAGATGTGGAATTCCGACTTTTTATTTTTAGAACAATTAATATCCCGTAAATCGGGAAAAATGGAAAAGCACCTCAGATGAGCTCAAAATGTCCGGGGAAGGCATCCAAAAATCCTTATAAATCATCCCCATATTTGTGGAATCATCTTAGGTAGCATTTGACATAGTGAAATTGGAGATTGCTCTGCATTGGTTCACTGGGCCATTGGTGTGCTATTGGGGCGCCATTTGCGCGCTATTGATGAGCCATTGGGGCGCTATTGGTGCGATTTTTGAGTTTTGAGCTGAAATTTTGTACACACACAAATAAAAATCCAATCCAAATACCTGCAAAATTTTAAATTTTTTTGAGAACTGGAAGTCCGACTTTTTACTTTTGGAACAATTAAAATTCCGTAAATCGGGAAAAATGGAAAAGCACCCAGATGAGCTCAAAATGTCCTTGGAAGGCATCCAAAAAACCTTATAAATCATCCCCATATTTGTGGAATCTTCTTAGGTAGCATTTGACATGGTGGATTTGGAGATTGCTCTTATGCATTGGTTCACTAGGCCATTGGGGCGCCATTGGTGCGCTATTGGGGCGCCATTGGTGCGATATTTGAGTTTTGAGCTGAAATTTTTACACAAACCAATAAAAACCTAATCCAACTACCTGAAAAATTTCAGAATTTTCTGAGAAGCGGTAGTCCGACTTTTCATTTTTGGTACGACTAAAATCCCATAAAAGGGGAAAAATGGAAAAGCACACCAGATGAGCTCAAAATGTCCGGGAACGCATCCAAAAATCCTTATAAATCATCTTCATATTTTTGGAATCGGTAGCAGTTCACATGGTGGATTTGGAGATTGCTCATTGGTGCGATTTTTGAGTTTTGAGCTGAAATTTTGATTTTTGGGTTTTGAGCTGAAATTTTGTACACACACGAGGAAAATTCCAATCCAACTACCTACAAAATTTCAGATTTTTCTGAGAAGTGGAAGTCCGACTTTTTATTTTTGGAACAATTAAAATCCCGTAAATCGGGAAAAATGGAAAAGCACCTCTGTTGAGCTCAAAATGTCCGGGGAAGCATCCAAAAATCCTTACAAATCATCCCCATATTTGTGGAATCATCTTAGGTAGCATTTTACATGGTAGATTTGGAAGTTTCTTTTATGCAATGATTCACTGGGCCATTGGTGCGCTATTGGGGCGCCATTGGTGCGCCGTTGGGGCGCCATTGGTGCGCCATTGATGACCTATTGATGCGATTTTTGAGTTTTGAACTGAAATTTTGATTTTTGAGTTTTGAGCTGAAATTTTGTACTCTCACCAACAAAAATCCAATCTAACTACCTGCAAAATTTCAGATGTTTCTGAGAAGTGGAAGTCCAACTTTTTATTTTTGGAACAATTAAAATCCCGTAAATCGGGAAAAGTGGAAAAGCACCTCAAATCCGGGGAAGCATCCAAAAATCCATATAAATCATCCCCATATTTGTGGAATCATCTTAGGTAGCATTTGACAGGTGGATTTGGAGATTGCTCATTGGTGCGCCATTGGTGCGCTATTGGTGCGATTTTTGGGTTTTGAGCTGAAATTTTGATTTTTGAGTTTTGAGCTTAAATTTTTTAAACACACGAATAAAAATCTAGTCCAACAACCTGAAAAATTTCAGATTTTTCTGAGATGTGGAAGTCCAGCTTTTTATTCTTGGAACAATTAAAATCCCGTAAATCGGGAAAAATGGAAAAGCATCTTAGATGAGCTCAAAATGTCCGGGGAGGGCATAAAAAATCCTTACAAATCATTTTCATATTTTTGCAATCATCTTAGGTTGTATTTGACGTGGTGGTTTTGGAGATTGCTCCCATGCATTGGTTCACTGGGCCATTGGTGCGCTATTGGAGCACCATTGGTTCGCCGTGGGAATGCTATTGGTGCGCCAATGGGGCGCCATTGGTGCAATTTTTGAGTTTTGAGCTGAAATTTTGTACACACACCAATAAAAATCCAATCTAACAACCTGCAAAATTTTAAATTTTTTTGAGATGTGGAAGTCCGACTTTTTATTTTGGGAACAATTAAAATCCTACAAATCGGGAAAAATGGAAAAGCACCCCAGATGAGCTCAAAATGTCCGGGGATGGCATCCAAAAATCCTTATAAATCATCCCCATATTTTTGGAATCGTCTTAGGTAGCGTTTGATATGGTGGATTTGGAGTTTTCTCTTATGCATTGGTTCACTGGGCTATTTGTCACGCACTAGGAATTCCAAGGCACACAGGATTCCTAGTTTGAGTAGGTGTGCGTGTGGGCTGACTATTCTTGTTAGGATTTGGGCTGGCCACTTTGAGTCTTAATAGGAATAGACTTGTGATAGGAAACCTAGTCGCGATAGGAGTTCTATTACTAGTTGGAAAAGGGCTGAAACCTTGCGGCACCTATTATA
>JAKUCV010006359.1:0-105433 GCA_028386065.3 Turnera subulata
GAAGAAGAGGAGGGGGTAGGCGGCGGCGGTTTGGAGGTTGAAGAAGAAGAGAAAAAGAAAAATTAAGAAAGAAGAAGGAAGGGAACAAAAGAAAAAAAATAATGGGTGTGTGTGGCCGGTTAGGGTTGGCCGCCCTAGTGGACGACCCGTCGTCCGCTAGGCGCGGTCAACCCCCCCTGGTCAACGCGCTGTTATATATATATATATTTTTTTTTAAACATTGCCAAAACGACGTAGTTTCATTAGGAACCGTGTTAAACCTCGCGTTTCACCCCGATCTCGAATCCGTTTCTCACGGGACCCGAACCATAGACAATACCAATTTAAAATTGACATTTCCAAGACATAATAATTTATTTCTTCGACTAAAACCCGAGAATACCCCAAGGGTAGAATTGGAATAAAAATTTCGAAAATTCCGAAAAATCAAATTATGAAAATTCGGGGCGTTACAAGCAGACCTTGAGACATACAAGTCGGAACGCCGAGAACCAAGTTCTCACAAACGATGAGATGAAGAAAACTAAAATACACGAACCTCAGCATGAGGTAACGACTCAGACATGAGGTGGACACAAGATGAAGCTCACAAACCTCGGCATGAGATAATACCCGGACATGGGATGAAATGCACAAACCTCGGCATGAGGTAGCATCTAGACTAAGACGGTCAGACCAACGACCCGATAGATAAGATGAAATCCACACACCTCGGCGTGAGGTAATACCCGAACATGAGATGAAATGCACAAACCTCGGCATGAGGTAGCACCCAGACTAAGAAGGTCAGACCAACGACCCGATAGATAAGACGATTCTACCACCTCGGGATGAGATGATTCCCGAAAATATGGGATGAGATGATTCCCATAAACCGAGGGCCAGTCCCTCAAACCATAGGATGAGATGATTCTTGAGAAATCTGGGATGAGATGATTCCTAGAAACCGAGGGTCAGTCCCTCAAACCTTCGGGATGAGATATTCCCGGAGTGGAGCATGGAATGCTCCAAACCATAGCACACACCACGAGCATCAATCGTTCAAATTTGGTTGTTCTTGTCTTACGTTGTTTCGTCCTTAATTTCTAAGGACTCATCAACGAGGGTCATCTGTGAACACCCAAATTTGACCCACGGAAATTTTACTAAATGAGACTTTGTACATGTGTAGACTTAGGATCAATGAGATGATTTGGTCCAAGGTTCAAGCATGATATGAATTTTAATTTAGTAGAATCAATGTATTTTGATGACATAAACCTTTATGCACTTAAATCCTAGGATTAATGAGATGATTTAGCCTTAGGATAAAACATATGATAAGGTTTATTTGCATTAAGATATATTTGGGCCTTTTTTATTTGTTTTCACCCGATAATAATGAGATGATTTATTCTTGGGTTAGGAATGAATTTAAGGGCCCAAATTAATTATTCTCCAAAGTTTGGCCAGCCCATTAACACATTTCTTGCATATCAATTTTAGCTCTGATTGTCGTGGAATATCAGAGTTGATTATCATTTAATTAGATTATGTGTTTTTGGTATGATTTTGGGTGTTAATGGGTAATCTTTTGATTATGGAATGATTTGAGGGAGTAATGACCAAGTAATTGAGTGATTTCTGGGTAGATTAGGGGTTGATTACGCGGTAGGATCGAATCAGGCCTGAATTAGGGGGATTGGGGGCTCGAAAAGGAAAGAACGGGTGAAACGCGGGGCGACCGGCGGCCATCTCGCGAAGATTGCCGGCTGGCATCCACACAAAACCGCCGGCAGTGGCGGTCATGCAGTGGACGACCGCCAGTAATGGCGGTCATCACCCTCCAGAATCCCCGATTTTTCTGATTTTGTTTCTTTTTCGATCCTACGCGGTTTTGGACCAAGTTTTCGGGCATAATCTCCACCATTAAGCAGGTCCACGCCCCTAGGCTTCCCAGAACACTATAAATAGGACCCCTCACACACATTTCAAAGGACACAACATTCCTCACATACACACCCATAAGCTCTTCTTGCTTGGAGAAACTCTACCTCTCCAAGCCTAGAAATATTTTCTAAGGCAGAAACTCTGGAGGATTTTTATGGGGAGCAGCAAGCAGCAGTCTAGCAAGGAGGAGTCAAGAAGAGGATCAACCATAGAGCTAAGGAGTGGTAAGAAGGTGGGTGTAGAACTCAACCCATTGCAAGGAGCTAGAGGAGGGCTACACAAGGTAATCCTAAATCCCTTTTTGATTGATTCTGGCTGATTGATTGCTGATGCTTTTGATGATGTAAGTGGCCGATTAGTGCCATGTTTAGGAGGTCACTCGGGTACGTAGGTAGTCTCGGTTTCACAACGGGATGCAAGCCAAGTCTTTTCCTCCCCCCTTTCTTTGTTTTCCATATTTGCATACTTGCACACTTGCACAAGGCGCATTTTTCTCTTTGATTGCACAAGATTTCGACCCAACATGGATGGGTGCCTAACACCTTCCCATCCGTGACGAACCCCTAATCCCATATCTTTGGTTCGCCATGACCATGTTGCCTAAGGAGTCATTTGAGGGTTTTTCCTAAGTTTGTCCCTAATAAAACTTAGGTGGCGACTCCAATGATGTGGGATTGACCCGAGGAAGAAGGTGAAAGGAATATGTGAATAGGCCCAAGTGATTTTGGGTCGGGTATTCACACCAGCGCCACCATCTTTTTCTCCTCCTTCCAATCTTCTCCTTGCTTC
This sequence comes from Turnera subulata, assembly GCA_028386065.3. Lineage (NCBI taxonomy): Eukaryota > Viridiplantae > Streptophyta > Magnoliopsida > Malpighiales > Passifloraceae > Turnera > Turnera subulata. Next base: position 2,719 of record JAKUCV010006359.1, read on the forward strand.
TCCCTTCTGCCGCGCCGCCGCCTCAACCCCTTCCTTATCTCTTCCTTCCTCTGTCGCCATGGCGAGCCGCCGCCCCTGATCTGCTCGCAAGCGCCGCCGGACGAGACAAGCTCGGCTGTCACCCACGATCCGTCACTGCCGTCGCTTCTGGCCGCCGTCTTCCCTCCCGATCCGCAGCCACCGTGGCTCCTGCAGCAAATCGCTGCCGCCTTGGATCGTCACCCCAACACACCGAGTCGCGGCGCCGACTCGCTTCCTCCTCCTCTACCTCTGCCCGCGACTGCCGCTACCAACCGAGCTCGATCGCATCGGCTTCGATCTGTCGCTTCCTGCCGCCGCTGCGTGGGTAAGAACCACGGCGACCCTTGCCCCTTTCTCCTCTGCCGTTTCTGTCTTTTACTTGCCTTTAACTCGATTCATGTCAGATTGACTGAGTTTGGGTTATTTGTTTGATCTGTGTGTATTGCGATGAGGTTTGGATGGCGTTGATGTTGGTTCTCTGGCCGTGGGGATGATGATGGTGTTAGTGTTGGGTTCGGTGGTGGTTCTGGATGCTTGGATGGGCGACGAATTTTAACAGAGGGCGTTGGATGGACTGATGACTGCCGTGAACAGTGGCTGCCGGAATCCGACGAACTTCCGGTGTCTCGGGTATTTTCCGACGAACCCGGGAACGGACTTTGGGTAAAACCCGAGCCTTGGAACATCCATATGCGTCATAAATCGGACCTCGAACTATTATAACGGAGTCGGACTTTAAAACGATGCTAATTAAAATTGATTGACTTAATTTAACTAATTTATGATTTTTATTTTATGCTTTATTTATTTTATCAAGCTTTTATTTAATTCATGCTTTTAATTTATATTACTATTTAATTATTTTTTGCTCTTATTTAATTTCTGATTGGGCTATTAAAAAGGCCCATCGTATTTAATTTTCCGGTTCTATTTAATTTATGTTTTTCCTGGGCTCGCGAAAGGCCCATTGTATTTAATTCCAGTTTTATTAATTTTTGATTGGGCTAATTACAATAAAAGGCCCATAATATCTAAATTTAATTAAGCATTTTATTTAGTTAATCTGAAGCTATTTTATCCTTTCCGATGGGCTAAACGAATGTGAAGGTCCACCGAGTTTAATTTCCGAAATAACCTAAATTATGTTTAAGTGAGTTAGTATTACAATTACATTGCTAATACTTTTAATTTCCGATCTTCTGGGCTAAAAAAATCATAGGCCCATACCTTATTTTATTTACCTTATTCTACTATATATTGCTACCGATATTTCCGTTGGCTGAATGATACAAGGCCATAATTTAATTATGGGATATAACTATGTAACAGCCCAGGTAAAAATTTGAATTTTTACCGGGACTGTAAAAGTCTTTTTACCGTGATTTACCGTTGAATTAATCTTGGGTAATTAATTCAAGGTAAATCGGGCGTCGTTTTTTGAAACCGAGGGTTTTCCTGCGCTTGAGACTTTTCCGTGGATTTTTCGGACCTAAGTTGGTATTTTTTGGGTCCCGGAATCTTCGGAAAATAACACCGGAAAATAACCAAGAGGGTATCAGTTATTTTCTGGTCCAGACCGGACTCGCTCCATAATGCAGACAAGCTGCATTATTGAACGTCACAGCTTGAACAGTTTTTTCTTCATCTTTATAATCAGAAGCAGGAAACGAGAAAGGGAGGAAGAGAAGAAAAGAGGAAGAGAGGAGAAGAAAAAGGAAAAGAAAAAAAGAGAGAAAGAAAAAAAAAGAGAGAAAAAGGAAAGGGAAAAAAAGAGAAGAAAAGAAAAAAAAAGAGAAAAAAAAAGAAACCAAGAAAAACAGAGGAAAAAAAAGAAAGGAAAAAAAGGAAAAGAAGAAGAAAAAAATACAAAAAATGGAAAAAGAAAATCAGAAAAAGAAAGAAAATAGAAAAAAATGAAAAAAAGAGAGATAAAAAAAGGATGAACAGTCGTCACCCCGGAGCCATCAGCATGCTCGCCGTGCCGTCGCGATCCAAACCCCGCCTCCTCCGCTTGGTTCCGCCGCCTGACACGCCGTGACGCGCGTTGACCCGCTAGCAGACCCGCGGATCCAGCTCCCCGCGTCTCTGCTCAGCCTCCAACGCCGTCGCGCCCGGGTTTCCACCACCCATGGAGTCGCCCTCGTCCGCCGGTGCTGTTGGAGTGCTCGCCTTCTCCTGCCTCGATCCGTGCCGCCGCCGACGAGCTCATCCAAGGTGAGCAGACCCGCGACCCGCGTTCGACCCGTTTCTTCTGGTCGGGTCGTGTCTTCTGGGTTGGGTTTAGCTTTGGGCTTGGGCGTGGGCTGGATATGCTGTTGGGCTTTGCATGGTCCTGGGCTTGGCACTGTGTAGGGCCTGGGCCGGCACTGTTTATAATAGCCCGGGTAAAAATTTTGGATTTTTACCGGGACTGTAAAAGTCTTTTTACCGTGATTTACTGTTGAATTAACTTGGGTAATTAATTCAAGGTAAATCGAGCGTCGTTTTTCGAAACCGAGAGTTTTCCCACGCTCGTGATTTTTCCTTGGATTTTTCGGGCCTAAGTTGGTATTTTTCGGGTTCCGGAATTTTGGGAAAAATCACACCGGAAAATAACATAGTGGGTGTACCAGTTATTTTCTGGTCCGGTCGGGACACGACTGCGTGATTGAGTCACGCAGCCGCCCCTTCCCTGTTATACCTGTGAGCCTTTGGGTGCTCCGTGACCCTGCCTGTCCCTTTCTTCTTTTTTCTCCTGCCTCATCTGCACTATCTCCATCACATTCTTTTTCCTCTGCAAACCCGTTCCTCACCCTTTTGCAAACCTGCGAATCGGCTCTTCTTCTGCCTGATAAACCCTTCCTCTCCTGCAAGAAAACACGTGAACCAACAAACAAAACAACACCCATAAACACACACACAAACACATTACGAGCTCGCCACCTTCACGCCAACCGCCACTACCATCATCCACACTACCCACCATCACAACCACGACCAGCCGGCGTTGCCACCTCTCCCTCTTCCTTCCTGCTCGCGTGCTGCCGCTGCTGAAGACTCCTCCACGCCGCCCTTCCTCGCTGCAGGAAAGAAACCCGCAGTCGCGTCCTCTTCTTCCTCCACCAGCTTCATCCTCGCGGTGCTGCCACCAAGCCAAGGAGACACCGTCGCCCGACGACGCTCCTTCCCTCGCACGAGATGGCTGCAGCCGACAATAAGAAGGCCGAGTCCCCCACGCAGCCGTCGTTCGTCTGCTCCACGCTTCGTGCCGCCGTGCTCCTCTCGCCTCGTCGATCTGCGCCGACAGCAGACCACCACCGCCGCCTCCCTGGTGCCATGTCCTCCTTCCTCCGTTCCGTGCCGCCTTCCCCCGACGTGTGCACCGCCGTCCGCCATGCCCTCTAGCAGCCGAGGTGAGCTGCCTAGAGGTTGAAGACAACCCCTGCCCCATTTCAGCAGCCGGGTCGTGGCCGGGCCGGGTTGACCCGACGGGTCCCTGGCCTGGGCTCAAACCGGACTGTTCACTTGGGCCTGGGTTTTCTTTTGGGTTAGCTGGGTTTTATATACGGGCCTGGCTTGGGTGTCTTGGATCTGGACACCTGGGCTTGGGCTGAACCTGATGGATTTATAGCCTTGGACCTGGGCTTGCACTATTTGGCCCAGTCCGAAAATTTAAAAAAAAAAAATAATAATAATAATAATAAAATCTGATATAAATATTTTTATGTTTAATACTTTGAAAATTAAATCATGGAAGTACTTTGGGAAATATATATATGATTATTATGGAATTTTGGGAAAGTATAAGATATGGAAAATAATTAATATTTATCAATACGGGAATATTTTGGGAAATATATATATATATATGTATATTAATAAATTCATATTTATTATCAGAAAATAAGTTTATATGGTTATACTTCTGGAATGGAGTTTTCTAAAGATAATAATATTTGGAAATTATATTTTGGGAAGTATAATAATTTTTATGGAAATATTATGGAAAATATATATACATATGTTATAATTTCCAGAAAAAAATTATTATGGTAATTATTATTTTGGAAAAAGTATGTTATTTTATGAAAATATTTTGAATAGAGTTTTAATTAAAGTATGGTACCAAAATTATATTCGGAAATACGTACGAAATAATATTTTCGGTAAAAGAAGATAATAAAGGATATGAACCGGGATGGGTTATTTCGCAGTATTGGCATCATAGCATACCGATTATGTGCATTTATGTGTATATATTGTTTTGTGGTATAGGTTCGGATATCGGGCAGTTTCCCGAGGAGCCGGCGTCGGACCGGTCATTATTTCCGGAGTTGAGTAATCGGCCAAGGTGAGGATGGATTTCCTTCGATATGTGCCTATATTACTCGGTTATTGTGTTTGATGATTGTTGCCCTGTTGAGTGTTGCATTCGCTGTGATTTGATTCGGGATGTTAATCCCAGTGTCGTGATTTGGTTTTGAGATGTTTATCCCCGTACATTGGTATTTTGGATATTTGTCACTATGTCTTTTTGGTATAAAGTATAATGGAATAAATAATAAATTGTGATAAGGTTGTCGATCCTTGGTTTTGGATGGGATGTCTATCCCGGGATTTTGGTTAGGGATGTCGATCCCTGTGATTTGGTTTTAATGACGGTAATATAATTGTCACGTGTTAAGTAGTGGTACGACTCGATGGTTTGAGACTATTTTGTGGTGGCCATGACCTAGGTTACTTATGATAAGCATGTCTATGCTTGGGATGTCTATCCCGTGATTATTTTTGGGATGTCTAACCCTGGGTTCGTATTTTTGGGATGTCGATCCCTGGGTTCTCTGGATTTGGTCTGGCACCCGGAATATGTTGATAACCAGGTTTGACCTCTAGCTTATCCGTGACGGGGCCCGGAAAGATAAAATTGGAAATTGGTCTTATTTGAGTCTTTTTTGTCATGGACCGGTATTGGGTCGAGTCTTTTGGTCGGTTGTTGTGCCTGTTTTCGACTTGAGTAATTATAGTTACATATTGATTGTCTTTCCTTCGTCGGTGAGCACTTCGGACTCACCCCTCACCTGCGGGCTTTCATCCCGTAGGATGAGTTATTTGTGGTACAGGTTTGGTGCATTCCAGACAGGCTGCGGCGTTATCCCTTGGACAAGGCTCGGATCCATAGTTTGCATCAGTGTCGCATACAGTGTTTTGTGAGTTATTAAGTCTTCCGCTGTGCATTGTTTTTACTATTGTTGGGCCATTGGGCCGGTTATGATGATTATTGTTGTTTATACTTTGGGTTGTCGAGCCCGGATTTTTTGTTGTACACACTGTATGCTGGGCTTGGTTGGTTGGGTCATCACAGTTCCGGCATGTGTTTACTATGTACAGTAAATACTGGTCGGGGCGTTTCATTTTGGTAGCGGAGCGGGCGTTAGGTCTTGTTAGGCAATATTTGTGTATTGGATGTCCTTGTTTGCATAGTTTGCTCCATTGGTTTATTATTTTATATCATTTTAGTTAGTGCATTATGGATCCAGTCAAGGGACGCCAGCTGTGGCAGAACATACACATAAGAGGTAATGATGCCATAAATAAGCGGAAATATAAATATTATTAATAATACTAATATTTTGATTACAACAGAAATATTACATTGATATTTTATAAAAAGAAAAATACATTTATCTTCTCGGAACGACGTTGACCTTGAAGCTAGTGGGGTCGTTATTGATGTTGACTTGGATGCTGTCGCTCCACGATAACCACATGCCGCCTGCGTTGTTCTAGCCTGGAAGCTCGAACCGGTTTGCTTGAGGGAACTGGAGTGGGATGAGACCGAGATCGTCTTTAGGCTGCCATTGGGTCTCCATGAGAAGAACCATGTTTGGCTTGTACTGGTTCTTCAGGTCCCTCAGGGTACGCGAGAACTCCTGGGAATGCCTAGCGACTCCTCTGTAGTTCCACACCAGTAGTCGGGCCTTTGGCCAAGTTGCGGGCAGACGAGTTACTCTGGGAATGCTTTGGGCAGTCATCGAGAGCTGATAATAGGTACCTTGCTCTAGGAAATGGCAAGTGGACTCTAGGTTGAACTTCTGAAGTCTTTCAGAGATGGAAAACATGACGGAGTTGGCCGAGCCGTAGAAGGAAGTCCTCAGGGTGCCTTGGTCCTCTAGGAAGAACGTCTCTTCCATGGGAGTGACGAAGAATCTCATCCCAAGTCTCAATCTCGGGGTCACCATACTCTCTGCAGGTATTAAGCGTCTTCTTCCACCATGACCTAGCATAATCTTTGAATTCCACCACTGCAAGTTTGACCTTCTTCTCTTCAGCGTATCGATGGCAATCAAAGATAGCCTCCATGTCATGCACCCAATCAATGAATACCTCAGGATCACCAGTTCCATGGAATGTAGGCAACTTCAACAATTCGGCTATCTTGTAAGAAGAAATCGACAACTCCAACTCACAATTCAACAATTCCAACACTTCCAATCAACCCAAATCAGCCAATTCAACAATCAATTAACCAACTCAATTCGGCCCAAATCAGTTCTGCAACCACAATTCCAAAAATTGCAATTCCAATTAGCACGAACAACAATTTCAGAAACCCTAATTTCCAACCAAGTTGAATTGCTCTTTTTTTTTTTATAACTGATGTCGACAGCAATAAAACACAAAACCAACTTCTTTTTTTTTTATATATATACAATAATGTCGAAAGCAAGATAATTAAATTCGACTCATGTGCATCTTATGTGAACATATACTGTTTTGTTGTATAGGTTTTGATATCGGGCAGTTTCGCGAGGAGCCGGCCTTGGACCGGTCATTTCCTTCAGAGTTGAGTAATCGGCCAAGGTGAGGATGGATTTCCTTCAATATGTGCCTGTATTACTCGATTATTGTGTTTGATGATTATTGCATTGTTGGATGTTGCATTTGCTGTGGTTTGACTCGGGATGTTTATCCCAGTATCTTAATTGAGTTTTTGGGATGTTTATCCCCGTGATTTGATTTTGGAATGTTTATCGTACGTTGAGTTTTTGGATGTTTGTCTTGCGTCTTTGGGTATAAGAATAATGGATTAAATAATAATTTGTGATAAGGATGTCGATCCTTGATTTTGGATAGGGATGTCTATTCCGATATTTTGGTTAGGGATGTTGATCCCTGTGATTTGGTTTTGAATGAAAATAATATAATTGTCACATGGTAAGTAGTGGTACGACTCGATTGTTTAAGACTGTTTTGTGGTGTCCATGACCTGGGTTACTTGTGATAAGCATGTCTATGCTTGGGATGTCTATCCCGTGATTATATTTGGAATATCTATCCCTGGGTTCGTATTTTTGGGATGTCGATCCCTGGGTTCTCTTGGATTTGGTCTGGCACCCGAAATATGTTGAGAGCCAGGTCTAACCCCTAGCTTATCCGTGACGGGGCCCGGAAAGATAAAATTGGAAAATGGATTTTTGATTTAGTCTTTATGGTCTTGGACCGATTTTGGGTCGAGTTTTTGGTTTGGTGTATTTTGGCGGTTTTTGCTTGTTTTCGGCCTTGAGTAATTTATAGTGTTGCATATTAATTGTCTATCCATGGTTGTGAGTACTTCGGACTCACCCCTCACCTGCGGGCTCTCATCCCGTAGGATGAGTTATTTGTGGTACAGGTTTGGTGCATTCCAGACAGGCTGCGGCGATATCCCTTGGACAGGACTTGGATCCATAGGTTGCATTAGTGTCGCATACAGTGTCCTTGTGAGTTATTAAGTCTTCCGTTGTGCATTATATTGCTATTGTTAGGCCAATGGGCCGATTATGATGTTATTGTTGCTTTTACTTTGGGCTGTTGAGCCCGAGTTTCTGTTGTATACACTGTATGCTGGGCTTAGTTTGGTTGGGTCATCACAGTTCCGGCACGTGTTTACTGTGTATGGTAAATACGGGTCGGGGCGTTTCATTTTGGTAGCGGAGCGGACGTTAGGTCTTGTTGGGCAGTTCTTGTGTGTTTGTTGTTCTTGTTTGCATAGTTCGCTCCATTTGTTTATTATTTTATATCATTTTAGTTAGTGCATTATGGATCCAGTCAAGGGACGCCAGCTGTCGCAGAGCATACACATAAGAGGTAATTGATGCCTTAAATAAGCGAAAATATAAATATTATTAATAATACTAATATTTTCATTACAAACATAAATATTACATTGATATTTTATAAAAAATAAAAATACATTCATCGCCTTGGAACGACGTTGACCCTGAAGCTGTTGGGGTCATTGTTGATGTTGACTTGGATGCTGTCTCTCCACGAGAACCACATGCCGCCTGTGTTGTTCTGGCCAGGAAGCTCGAACCGGTTTGCTTGAGGGAACCGGAGTGGGATGAGACCGTGATCGTCTTCAGGCTTCCATTGGGTCTCCGTGAGAAGAACCATATTTGGCTTGTACTGGTTCTTCAGGCCCCTCAGGTCCCTCCAAGAGTTCCGCACACGCCTGTTCGATCTGCATCACCGCCGAGCTGATCTTCTTCAGTGAGACGTTCAGCTGCGTCAGTGTCTGCAGTGGAGTGCTGCTTTCAGCAGTTGCTTTGCCCTTCCGATCCTCAGCTCCTTTGCCAGCACGCTTCTTTCGCCGTCTGCTGGAGACGACCATGTGTTCTTTCAGACCGATGATGTTTGTCTTGAACTGCTTCTTGGGAGGTTCTTCATCGGAGCTTGTCGAGAAAGCAGTGCCACCGATGTAGTTGTTGTTCTCGGAGTCAGAGGTGGTTCTTGATCTTAGTGGAGAGTCCATGACTGTGTGTGAGTTTGCCAGTCATGAGGTTCGGTTCTTATAGCGGAGGAGATGTCGCTTAAGGGTATAAGCGGTATCTCGCGTTGAGTTTGAACACCTGGCAGAGTGTGCCAGAAGCTTATCGTGGTAGGACCCACGGATAAGACAAGGAATTTCGGGGACGAAATTCTTTTTAACGTGGGTAGACTGTAACAGCCCAGGTAAAAATTTGGATTTTTACCGGGACTGTAAAAGTCTTTTTACCGTGATTTACCATTGAATTAATCTTGGGTAATTAATTCAAGGTAAATCGGGCGTTTTTTTTCGAAACCGAGGGTTTTCCCGCGCTCGAGATTTTTCCGTGGATTTTTCGGACCTAAGTTGGTATTTTTGGGTCCCGGAATCTTTGGAAAATCACACCGGAAAATAACCAAGAGGGTATCAGTTATTTTTTGGTCCGGACCGGACTCGCTCCATAATGCAGACAAGCTGCATTATTGAACATCACAGGCAGAACAGTTTTTTCTTCATCTTTATAATCAGAAGCAGGAAAGGAGAAGGGGAGGAAGAGAAGAAAAGAGGAAGAGAGGAGAAGAAAAAGGAAAAGAAAAAAAGAGAGAAAGAAAAAAAAAAGAGAGAAAAAGGAAAGGAAAAAAAAAAGAAAGAGAAGAAAAGAAAAGAAAAAAGGAAAAGAGAAAAAAAAAGAAACCAGGAAAAACAGAGGAAAAAAAAGAAAGAAAAAAAAGAAAAGAAGAAAAAAATACAGAAAATGGAAAAAGAAAATCAGAAAAAGAAAGAAAATAGAAAAAAATGAAAAAAAAGGATGAACAGTCGTCACCCCGGAGCCTCCCCAGTTACCGTTCACGCGAAGCCGTCTCACGCCGCCGTGGACGTCACCGCCGCCATTAGCATGCTAGTTGTGCCGTCGCGATCCCAACCCCGCCTCCTCCGCTTGGTTCCGCCGACTGACACGTCGTGACACGCATTGACCCGCGAGCAGACCCGCGGATCCAGCTCCCCGCGTCTCTGCTCAGCCTCCAGCGCCGTCGCGCCCGGGTTTCCACCGCCCATGGAGTCACCCTCGTCCGCCGGTGCTGTTGGAGTGCTCGCCTTCTCCTGCCTCGATCCGTGCCGCCGCCGACGAGCTCATCCAAGGTGAGCAGACCCCGACCCGCGTTCGACCCGTTTTTTCTGGTCGGGTCGTGTCTTCTAGGTTGGGTTTTAGCTTTGGGCTTGGGCGTGGGCTTTGCGCGGGCCTGGGCTTGGCACTGTATAGGGCCTGGGCATGGCTCACGTGATTTTGAGATTATTTTGTTTGGTACCAGGTTAGATGATCGGCAAGCACAGTAACGGTATGTTATCATACGATGAGGAACCTCTAATTGAGTATAGACTGTCAGGACTAGAGTATGTGTTGTATAGTCTGTTGAGACTGGGTTGGTTACCCAATATGTAGTTGAGTTGAGGTGTCCTGGTCGGGCACTAGTGTATGGTACAATCAGTATTAAATGGTTAGTGCATTGCAAAAGTCGATGGGGTGGACATTTGCATAGTCCGCACTGTTCTTTGTGACTGCATTTGTTATGTATTTTGTTCACTACTCGTATGCCATACTGAAGTGCTCTTGACTGTTAAGTATATGCTATGTTGTTCATCATGGGTTATGTGTCGGTGAGATTATGGAGAATCTCACCCCTCACCTGCCCCATCGGCAGGCTACGTTGTTCTTTGTGCAGGTATGCATCATGGCAGGCTGCGGCATCTCCTCCTACGGATCTGGATCCATAGTTTTGCATCGAGTCGGTTCATGCTTTTGCTGTGATTATTGAAAATTGCTTCCGCTGTGCTATTGTTGTTATTGTACCCGAGGTTAGGTGATTGATATTATCGTTGGGCTATTAGGCCAGATTTCCTGTTGTTTTTACCATTTGTGCCACGTGTCGGCACTGTTATTCGGTAAATACTGTGTATTGGGTAATTAGTAGTCGGGGTGTTTCAATTTTTTTTTCCATTTTTTTCATCTTTCTTTTTTCTCTTCTTCTTCTTTCTTTCTCTTTTCTTTTTCTTCTTCATGGAAGTCTTTTTTTTTTTTCTCCCTCTTCTTCTTCCTTTTTTTTTCTTCTCTTCTTCTTTTTCTTCCTCCTCCACCAGGTTGCCCATTTTTATTTCTCTTCTCTTTTTTTTTTCCTTCTTCTTCTTCTTCCTCCTCCTGCTAATCGTCACTTATCTTTCTTTTCTCTTCTTCTTTTTTTCTGTTTTTCGTTTCCTCTTGTTTCTCCTCCTGGCCGCCTTTTTTTTTTTTCTCTTCTTCTTCTTTTCTTCTCTTCTTCTTCTTTTTTTCTCTCTTTTCTTTTTCTTCTCCTTCCTCCTCCCCTCCTCGCTGTCTGCCATATCCCGTGGGTTTGCAGGGCAGCACTACTGTGCACCCTATTGTTCGCGGGCATGCGAACCCTCCCTGCCGTGGCCGGCATCCTTGCAAAACAACACAGATACCAAACTGCAAGGCAAAAGACCAAAATTGATCAATGAACATCCAAATACACTTCTCCCCAAAACATGAAACCTACAGTTTTCTAAACCCAACAAGAGTTTAATTGAAAATTGGAAGCACCCAAAAATACCAAACTGTAACGTAGAATACCAACAAAACAAAAATGTTCCATAAAAATCCAACCACAAACACACTTCCCCTACAACATCAAGCCATATAATTTTTTGACTTTCAGCAATAATTTAATTGAAAATTGGAACCATCCAAAGATTGAAAATTGAAAGCAATCCACTTGTTGCGGAGATGGAGCAGAAGAGGACACTGTTGGGGGAGAGTAGGGAGAAGAGCATGGAGGCGAGGGAGGGGTCGTTTTCGTGGAGGGCGGTGTCGATCCAGCCGCGGGAGTGGGCTTGGGCCTGGGAGGAGAAGGTGGCGTCGTCGAAGCCGTAGAGGCGGCAGATGAGGGAAGGGAAGGCGAGGGAGAAGAAGTGGCGGGAGGAAGGGTGGTCGGGGGGAAGAGTAGAGGAAGGAGGAGATGGAGTCGCAGGCGGCGGAGATCTGGGGCGGGGTGGCGGCGGAGAGGTCCTGGGATTTGGAGAGGGAATCGACGGTGTAAGAGTGAGGGGGTGCATGGCGGATGATAGTGGTGGTTAATTTGTTTGTGTATTTTGTTTGTGCTAAAGCCACTATTGTTGTGAGAGTTTGATGAAGAGGGAGAGGAGGGGCGTGTGTTCATCATTCTTTTTTTTTTCTTTTCTATAATTGTTTTTGTATTTTCGTAAAAAAGTAATAACAAAAAGATTATTAAATGGTAAAGAGTTTTTCATCATTTTTTCTTTTTATATAATATTTTCTTTCTTTTCTTTTTATATAATATTTTCTATTTTTTTCTTTTTATATAATATTTTCTTTTTTATTTTTAAGAAAAAAGAAATAGAAAAATAAAATCGTTGAACGGTTGAGATATTGCCACATGTCAATCAGCCCACTATTCCGTTAAATCGTTTAACTGAAATCTAACGGAGGGGGTTGATTGAATCAAATTGTGAATACAGGTGGTAAATTGACGAGAAAAAAAGTTCAGGGGGTGACTTAAAAATAAACCGGAATACAGGGAGTCAAAACGTAATTAACCCCAACAATCAGGTATATTTCTCGTCAAATGTTACTTTCTTTTTATATTTCTCGATAATTGTTGACATTAAGTAATACACATTCCTATGGCACTCTAAAGTTGTAATATAACCTAACTTGGTTTATTCTGGTAAGTAATCATTTAATTGAAAGGCCATATAATATTGTTTTCAATTATCTTTTATTTTCTATATTATCATCTCATTTCAAACATCCTTAGGTAATGTTAGGCTCATAAATTTGCAAGACTTCAATATCAGATAATTCCCTTACTTTTTAGATTCGAGCTCATAAATATTAAAATATATAAAAGTAGTCATTGTGGAAGAGAGTGTGGTTTTTTTAATCCATGTTATATTGTTATGTAATTGTGATTTGATAAAGATATGGTGAGACTATTTTGGCACCTTAATGAAAGGATAAAAAATTAAGGATTAAATAAGAAAGTTAAAACTTAAGAATTCTAAAGACTTATCTTATTGCCTTGTCTAAAGGAAATTTATGTAGAGGTAATGATGATGCGATATGTGGCTGACCGGAGCCCTTATATATACCCTACAGGCTACAAGCATATAATCGAGGTCGGTTTAGAGTTCGGAAATTCTGAGTTTGATTTACTATATTTACTGTTACTCTCTCAACTTTTTGTATTAAATCCATAACTTTAGTATAGTAGAGTCGAGCTCAATGAATTTTTTTTTTATGAGAATCGATATTCATTCCATTCATAGAAAAAGAGTACAATAGCTTCTAGCTATCAACATACAAATAGACATATATCTAAATCCATGAAGAAATTAAAGAGCCAAATCTCCAAAATTTGTAAAACTTCCCCTTGAGGACATCAACATCTGATATGGTACTACAAGTCTTCATGCTAACCAGCATCCAAGGCTTCACATATAAGCCTGTAAAGAGGGAGAATTGTTGACTCCTAATATGCTGCAATAGAGGAAGAAACACCTTTATCTGAATTTGAACACCATGGCTGCTGCACATCCTATCAACTCCTTTAAGCTCCATGAAAACACATGGAAACAAAGAGAGCAAAGAAAACCCTCACTGAGTCAAGATCCATTTGGTTTCCAAGTAGATTGGACCAAAGATCTTTCACAACTATCATCAAATAGTAGAGAGTGCTTGGATCTCTGAATAAATCAGGCCAATAAACACTTTGAAGCTCCAGATCTGGATTGATATTACTCCATTTGACAAAAAAATCCTCCCTGGAAGGAGGAAGAAAATGGCATTGAAAAGTTGAAAAACAACTAGAAAACCTACCAAAACTATGTAGGAGAAAAGAAAATAAGGAAAGAAAAGCACTTGGGGCTTGCTACCGGGCAAGGAAGCACCAGCAGCAGCCCCTGGTTTCAGTTTTGTGGAGAGGTTTTGGAGAGAGAGTGAAAGTGGAGAGAGAGTAAAAAGAGGGATAATTGAAGAAGTTCCAAGTGTCGAGCTCAATGAAATTATACCATTTTGATTGATATCTAATAGATAACTCTAAAAAAAATTCTTCTCAAAAAAAAAGATAACCCTAAACACACCCTAAGCTTTGGTCACTATTCATCCGGTCAAGCTCAATATTGCATATCCTACATCCATAACTATCTAGAGAGCTAAGGCCTAGAGGCAAAAGGATATCTTGTGCCAACCGCGAACATTTTAGTTTGTAACCCAATTCCAAAAAGAACAAAACATAGGTCACCATTTTGCTTTATGATCAAGCAACTGTAACTTCAGTGCCCTTAATATTCATAGCCCTTGGATGTATATAGAGTAACTATATATCATTTCGACAAAAAAAAAACTATATATCGGAAAATTTCAAGAAAAAAGTATATATAGAGAAAACATACCATATGACAGATTATGGATAGTTATTGTACAATAAATGGTGTGATTTTCTTTTGCTAGATGATGACTGCATGTGTTTAAACAATTTTTTGCCCTCATAAAATTTGTATATAATTACGGTATGGGAGACCAAAAGGGAAGCTGGCTAACAAAGGATTTTTTTTTGGGTAGATTTTTTTACCTAACATCAAAGAGGAAACAATTAATATAACTGTCAGAGGATTTTTTTACCTAACATCAAAGAGGGAAAATCTTATTAAATTACATCAAAGCTATCATAATTAGAGGAATAAAATCAACACAGAAGATGCGATTCCGGGACGCATTTTCAACGGCAAAAGTAATTATGGTTAATCCAAAAAAAAAAAGCTATAGTGGGGACTCCCCAAATTTGATTAGTTGTAGACTCCTATTTATGTTAACAAATTACCTTTGATTGTTCGCTCTTTTCATTTTAGGATTTATTTATTTCTCCAATTAACCTTATAGGTTCCCCATTCATCTCTTAAAATTTATATTATTTCCTTATTTATTGTGTATTATTTGGGAAATAAATCTGCACATTCAATATATATACTTAAATGGTTTAATTATTCCTAATATAATTGAATTTAAGATCAAGTGTACAACTAATCAAACTTATGGAGTCCCCACCATAAAATTTTTCGCATTTTACATACAAAGTTTGGTAGCAAATTTGGGATTTTCTGCATACACTAGGACTCAGAACCACAAGCCTCGTGTTTAAACGGAAGCAAGTCTGCTTAACACTTGGACCATTAGTATACTGAGTGTTGATTTTAATCAAGCAAATATATTATAGCAACATAAACTGAAAACAATTTGTGGCAGTTCTCCACATGGACTACTATAGAAAGAATTGTTGTGGATTCTCCACCAGCTCTATATTATGGAGAAAGTGTGGATTAGACCCGCTTAGAATAACAATTCTATTAATGGGCTTTAATGCATTGCTAGAGGAGAAGAACCCTATTGCATATGGTATGGTACTGTCATTTATTTTCCTGGTCTTAGCCTGCACGATAAAATTGCCACAATTGAGACTCCATGCCTGGGTTCCACTCCAGCCGAGTAAGATATTCTGAGAAACCAATGATTTTACCGGTGGAGGCTTATTGGAAGGGATTCAGTCTTGTTCTTCCGCAACAAATATTGACCCTGATTAGTTCTAACTATCAACCCATAATTTAAACCTGTTTACCGAACTCCCAATTTTTTTAAAAAAATTCAAATGCAACATATGTCAATGTTGCAGGATCCAGATTGAAGTAGTTGGCCACTTGGCCCACACAATGAGGTGATGTTTAGTGCTCATTACGGTCCAATAAGTAACGAACTGCCAAAAGATGTAACGAGAAAAGAAAAACTCGAAAGTCCTCTTCCGGTTGCAAGCATCTGGTGCGACAAATGGATGGGTCTTTACCCTACAAAACAAGAGAATTGAACAAATCAGAAATGCTGGCGTTGAAGTATCTGCACCCCCACCTGACCGAGTCATATTATTTTATGGCATGGACGCTATTCTTTTGGGTCAAAATAAGAGAAAACTGTCCACATCCAATACTCGTAATTGGTCAAGCAACTACGAGGAAAAAGTAAGATTCAGTGTCTTTGTTGTTAACCCGTAAAATTAAGCCAGCGAGGCACAAATCAAGGACGTTAACTCCTCATCTTTTTGAGTGGGGGATTGGACGTTCTTTTTCTGGTAGTAAGACTGGTAGTTATGGCAAAGATAACAATTTCCGGGGGTTGGAGTAATGAGCAGGCATTCCTGCGAGGATCCTACACAGAATGTGCCATGGAATAATCGATTCTGCACCTGTGATTGATGTTGCTTCAACGCCAACTCTTCACCTGCTGTCTCCCTCTAGATATTGCTCCTCTACTCATGCTTAATACTGTTTTGTAAAAAACAAGTTTCTTTGTAGTAGTCATGAAAAAGGGCAATTCATCCCTCTGTCATGACTATATCAACCTTGGGGTTTTTGATCCCCCCCACTCTATAACAGGTTTCAGCTTCTTTTACTTTTTTTTTTGGGATTGTAAGGGTTAAGCTATTTACACGATCTATCTATATATGTATACCATACTATCTATATACTATATATAAAAATACCAACTCCAACCCTAAATATCTTCGTTATTTAGTATTAATAATAATTAATAAGACATAAGCCATTTTATTTCTATTTTCATGCTTAAAAAATAAATTAAACTGTTGAATTACATATATCGAAGCAAGAAAACCCTTGGTGGTTATGCAAAAAATCAATACTTCTTTTTTTTTTTTTTGGTTATGGAAGAAAATGATCAATGCTTGTCTTTTCTAATACTCATGTTGTCTCGTCTCACAAAACAAAAATGAAATAAGAAATACAATTATTAGTTTAGTTTTACTTCATTCATACTGTTTGTCACTATTGCACGCCGCTTCGCATAGAAAAAAAAACATAACTATCATATTATTTGTATTAACATTATATTTTTATAAATCCAAAATAAAATTCATCATTACATAATTAATTTATCAACAAATCTGTAATTAATTTTTGGCTTTGATGATATTTTGCTGTTGTATTCACTATGGTGGGATTATACTTGGATTTGGGTGATGAATTATGATTATTCGAATTACGGCCCAACTTGAAAATTAAGGAAGGTTATTACTTCCTATTACTATGATTTATTCGTAAATTAATTTAATTTGATGTTTTTACGAGCATATAATGAGATTTTTTTTTTATATTAACGGTAATCAATTTTAATGAATAATGGTATCATACATTACCATACCACCCGCATATCCCATGTGGTAAAACATTAGTGTTAAAAAAGACAAAAAAGAAAGGAAAAGGAAGAAATAACAAGAGAATAATTATTATCTCTTTTGATCCGTCACGGCATTTAAAAGTGAGATAAAGTGCCTCTAGACAGAAGTAGGAAGCATATATTCTCGTCTAAAAAAGGAATGCATACGCCAAAAATATTAAAGCAATCGAATGATTCGAGTCCACTTCGGTGGTTATATCCAGAAAAGATTTTTAATTATGATCTTGAGATAAAAATCACCAAAGCCCATAACTATGGTGATTGTTTTCTTCGGCACATGAACTGCAGGTGATTGGCTAAAAGTTAAAGATAGTGAAATCAACAGGCTTACCTTCGATCCGCATCCAATATCTTGCATTCATTCTCCGCAAAAATACGGATTTAAAGGAGCAGTAATCAAAATCATTAATCTTGACACGTCATGGAATTATCTAAACAGTGCCTAAATAGCAATGACAAATATTTATCATCCTTTAAAAGGAGGCAAATATCTAAGAGTGCCTACGTTTTGGGAAATCTCATTGACATCACAATATGTTTACTGCTTCGGCGCATGTTTCCCAGGCGATGGATTTTGCGATAAGGAACGAGATTCGTCGGTGACTGATTATGGAAAGTTACTATAAAAAACACACAAACCTTGCCTTATGTGTGCCTTTTTTCCCCTCAAAACGAACATTTTAAACAGTGAACCGTAAACAACGACTCTTCACCGTAACGCCGTGGACGGAACTGCAGTCCTGCGTGAGAAAAGACCGTTAGGAAAGCCGTCACCGTCCTAGATGGGTCCCGCGCCTCCCTCGAGTATCTGCCAATGATAGCCCGACACGTAACCCAGCTGGAAACACGACATCTTCGCTGCTCCGAATATACGTGGATTCCACAAGCATTATCTCACCGCGCATTGAATACGTGATTCGAACTTCTCCTCCTCCTCCTCTTTTTTTAATTTAAATTTTGATATTCTTATTTCTTTATTAAGGCAGAGGCGCTGCCTTTAAAAGGCAAGCAGAGAACAGAGCGGGAACGCGTATTCGCTCTCTCCTACTTAAAGCGCCTCTGGTGTTGAGCTCTTCATTTCCTTCCTTCACCATTACTCATTCTCCCTCTGCTTTTCTCGAGATCTGTGCGTTTTCCTCCGTTTTTTTTTGGTTTCCCCGATTTTGTGCTCGTAACTGGCGAAGGTACGTTTGCAAAACAGCCTTACACGTTTCTCTTCCGTATATTCGGTTTGTTTATTAAACGCTTCCTCTACATAGTTTCTGCTTCGCTTTTATGTGTGTATTATTGTTACTACTATTCTTCATAGGCGAGAGCAGTTATGGCGAGAAAGCAAATATTCGGTGCATTGATTTTCTGCTTTGCTTGTTTATGAGCTCAAAAACCGGGTTTTATGCTGTTTTGGCTGTTCATAGCTGTTGATTTTGTTTATGCTTTTTTATGAACTTTATGTTTGTGTGGAGTTTAGTTTTGCTGCTTTGGCACCAAATTTTGGTAGATCCGTGCGTTTATTTTATGCAAAAATGTTACCGTACGATTTTTCTAAGAACAGAAAACGCTCGCCGTACAACTTGTTAAATGAGATCCTTTGAGCCAATCTGAAGCATTATGGCTTGAACATTTGATTTGAAGAGAATCGCTGTGTTTATGGCGATTGCCTTGCATTAGTTGTGCGGATGATGATTTTACCTGTTGTGTTACTCAGAAATGATCATTTTTAGAAGAATTAGCTATTGAAATGTTCTGATTTTACTTGAAGATAGGTAGATCTGAACTCTTGAGCCTGGTCTTGCATGTTTTGAAGCTTTCTTTTTACTCGGTTTCTAATCGGTGCTCTCAACAGATTATATATAGACGTGAAGTGTCAGTGTCTTGTACTAGATATTAGCCGAGTGTGTTAGTGAAGAAATGAGATACAGTACCAAGTTTTATTGCTAGTTTCCATCAATGCAGTTGCTTACGAATCATTGTTGCCTGTGTATTTAGGTACTAGACATGGCTCCTCCAATTGAGACACCACTCAAAGTCACTGTTCCTCACGTATCCTCCCATCCACCCCTTAACGAAAGGATACTGTCATCAATGACTAGGAGGTCCGTTGCTGCTCATCCATGGCATGATCTTGAGATAGGTATGCGACTTCAGTTTGGACTGTATGTAGAATTAGCTCCAGATGATTGATTCAATTGTCCTTGTACTGACATTCTTTTGCTACTTCTCTATTTTGTAATTTGAAACAGGACCTGATGCTCCAAAGATTTTCAACTGTGTAAGACTATAAAACTCTGTTGTGTGTTTGGATGAGCCTTCTTCATTATTATATTGCACTAGTGTTATTACGTAAGATGAAATTGATGGCACTACAAGATGAGTCAGTTTACTTATAGGTGTCACTCTCCCGTAGTTGCTTATTGATCTTATAGCTTTTTGGGCCTGAAAATCTATTGTTCATTGGAAGTTTAAGAACTAGCACGAACTATGTGAACAGCTTTGGTCAGTCTTGTTATATTATTTCTTTTCCTTTTCCTCTAATGATACTGAGAAGTGTTTTGACATAGGAACAAATCTGGCTCTCTGATTCACCAGAAATCATCTCTTCCCCTGATATAGGGACCCAAGTAGAGAGCTTAGTGTAAAAGTAGTAGTTTCAGTTGTTTATGCCACTTCTTTTTTGGACAAGGATATCGCCAATTCACTCTGAAACATAACGATACTGTGAAAATTTTGTTTACTGATCCTTAGCAAATGAATGAAGCATTAATTTTTTTGGCTTGACCATATTCATTTCGTACTCAACACTAAAGCTATGGCTGTATTTATGCAGGTGATTGAAATAGGGAAAGGGAGCAAGGTGAAATATGAACTTGACAAAAAAACTGGACTGATCAAGGTAATCTTCATACTTTCACAGTTTTGTCCCTGCCCTCCACTTGCCAAGTAGTTGCTAAAATGGTTAACGTGTGCAGGTTGATCGTATTCTTTACTCCTCAGTGGTGTATCCCCACAACTATGGCTTCATCCCACGTACTCTATGCGAGGACAGTGATCCCTTGGATGTGCTGATTATAATGCAGGTATGGTGTTTGATGTATTGTTTTCTTTGAATATCACATTTTGCACCATTGTTTGTCATTCATAGGCTTTCATGCTTAGTTGGGAGCTCTTTGATGTTGTCTCTTGCATAAAGCCTTTGCATGCCATCTTTTATGCAAATGAGCATGTTTGCTTTATTCTTTTCCAATGTGAAAAGAGAAAATACAGGCTGCATATATGGAATCATTGACAAACAAATTTATACAGGAACCAGTCCTTCCAGGATGCTTTCTTCGGGCTAAAGCCATCGGATTGATGCCAATGATTGATCAGGTACATATTTCTCTGAATAGATTATTCTCTAGTTCCTATTTTTTGCTGGGTTCCGAATTTCATTCTTATTTGATAAACTTAGGGTGAGAAAGATGACAAGATAATTGCTGTTTGTGCTGATGATCCTGAGTATCGGCACTACAATGATATCAAGGAACTGCCACCGCACCGTTTGGCTGAGATTCGCCGCTTCTTTGAAGATTGTATCCTTTGATATATTCCAATTCTTATCAAGAATCAATAGTTACTGACGCTTCTCAAAACATGAAATATCTATATGCTGGTCCTGCTTATTCCATCGTAGAAGTATGAAACGGAATGTTTAATTCCTTAATGAAACTTTCAGACAAGAAAAATGAGAACAAAGAAGTTGCCGTGAATGATTTTCTCCCAGCCACTGATGCCTATGCGGCAGTCCAGCATTCACAGTAAGTGATAGATCGATTATTATAAATTTCTGAACACACTCATAATGTCCCAATGCATTACAGCTATTTCCTGATCAGGAAAACTATGTGCTTTGCCCACTGTTGCTTTGTATTTTGTTTTTTCGGGTCAATGTTAATTTCAATTCCTGGTGATGATAAAACCATAAAACAAGCAAAAGGAACATCAACTATTGTTCCCCTCTGTGTTTTACTAGAAGAGGTAACTTCCAGAACTGGGTTTTTGATGTGTGCATCTGTATCAGTTCAACATTCGGTGTATTTTCTATCTGGAGACATGGTTTCCTCACTGCCAGATGCAAAGCATTGAGGCATTAAACTTTCTTGAAAATTAAAACGTTTTTGCTAACCGGATTCTTCTTTCTCCTGGTTTTTGTTTCTTCTTAGCATCGAAGGTGTTTATTTCATTGTTTGTAGTGGTTCTGATATTGTGCTATTTTTCTTCTCTTTGAAGGGAACTCTATGCTGACTACATAGTGGAGAGCCTGAGGCGGTAGTTTTCCAGGCACACAGAAGCATATGTTTTTGGGATGTTACTCTCTTGGATAGATATGATGCTGCTATATTGTCTTCTTTTCATACATATATATTTGCAGGAAGGTCTTGTGATTGCGTGCTTACAGTTTCGAGATGGATTGTCTGTTACATTGCTTCTGGGATTGGAAGATGATGATGACGACTATTATATTAGTGTAACTAGCATAAAAATGAAATGAAAAGTACTCTGGTTTGGATTCACGTTGTATCAATTCTTTTTCTCTTTACATGTTTTTCCCCCTTCAATTTTGCTGTTGCACCGATTACCCACCTCTCGGTGCACTTCTCAATATTCGATATATATTTTCTTCCCAACCTTGTTATTTTTTAGCATTTTTCTGAGAACACCATAAGAAAACCGATGATTCATCTTGCTTTTGATACTATGATTCATCTGCCATTTTGCAAATACTGAGCTCTGGGTGTCTAAAGAATAAGTTTTTGGTATAAACATGCTGATGATATGTAGACAGTGATTTAGGTATTTGAGTCTGCAAGTCTTGGCTCACGAAGTGATAGACGTAACCATCTATTTTTGTACATAACTTTTAAATTCAAAGTCACACTTCCGAATAGTTGCAGGGGAATATTTGTGTTTCTTCCCAGATGCAGGAATGTCCCATATATGAGCATGCTAAGTTTTGAATCAATATTCTCATTTTTGCACGACAGTCATCCTAAACAGTGGATACCTGGTTCATTATCTCGAAGCTAATAGCAAATTTTTGTTTTGAACAAATTGACGATTGAGCCGATGGCAAATGTGAAGAAGTTAATCTATGTACCATTTTCAAGAGGCCCCAAATCTCGACGTATCCGTTTGCGACTCTGGAGCATGAACTTTTTTCAGGTGGTATTCATATTCAAACGTTCCTTCTGTTGTCCAACTCTAAATCATAAAACGGACACCTACATGCCAAGAGGGAGGAAGGGACTTTCTCAACGCAGGAGGCTATTTTTTTTTTTCTCCCTCCTAAGACAAGTGGATGGTTGTAAGCTTATCTAGACACCCGAAGAGAAGCTTATCTTAATGGTTTAAACCATGATAATCATTTAGAACTATTTGTTTAGATGTTATTAGTTCATCATTTTCTACGCAAATTGACTTTAAAAAGGTGGAGAAAAGAATGATACTACTATTAGTGCTTGATTTCTTAGCAACTTTGTCGGATTTAAGTCAATTGCAACAAACTTGTTTGATTGATTTCATCAACTGCAATTGCTCAGAGAAGCCTTCCGTCCCGACTCTCTGTACATGTGTCCTTCATGGTTTCGATCTTATCCAGGACTTGGTTTGCAAAAACATTATGAAAATAGAAAAATAGAAATTTTAAGGGCCGATATCCTATATGCTGTACACATGTCTCGGTTTCACCCGAATTCGGCCACGAGTAGACAAAAAGAAAAAATAATAATTCTATTTTTTTAAGAGAATAAGAGAAAGAAAGACTAATACTCGTAAATACTTAACACCAAAAAAATATTAAGTAGTAAATACTAGTGACGCAAGACAAACGCTATTATCCGCATCCAACAAAATATCTTTCACAAAAAAGATGGCATAAACCCTCAGGCTCAGCGGTCTACGCATCTCCTTTCACTCCCTACCCCCAAAAACCCTTACTTCTTCGCTCTTCAAACAAATTCCTCTTCAGTCTCACACAGACCAAAACACAAACACCATGAGCTCATTCTCCCACACCTCCAATCTTGACAATCTCCTCCTCCAAACTTTGATGGGCCGCCTCCAAATCAACCCTCCGCCAACCAAACACCCACAGCTCAACAATCCCTTCCTGCCCCAATCCCTCGAAGACCTCTTCTTCAACGCCCTCGCCGAGGAGGATTCCGATGATGACGAAAACTCCGACGCCAAAACCCAGCTCTCCAGGGAAGAGTCCCGCCTCGAGAAGGAGATCATCCGGGTCATCCTCTCCGGCAAGACCGATTCCTTGAAACCCAACTCCGGCCAGGCCGTCACCATCGGGGAGCACCACATTTGCGTCGGGTTCCACGAGGAGAAAGGGTCGGATTATCGGGTGTGGGAGTGGCACGGGCATATAATGTTGTTTGATGAGGAGAATGGGTACACTCCCGAGTATATTTATGGGAATTACTTTGAGAGGTTGGTGTCTAAGGCCGCCACGAAGCCTGAAGTGGAGAAGGGAGAGGAAGAGGAGGAAAAGGCTGGGAATTCGGGGTTGAGGGAGCTGATCGATGTTCTGGAAGCTGGTGGTGCTCGGATTCTTCATAGGAGTCTCAATCCAGGTTCTCCAAAGTGAGTTGCCTTCATTCTGTTTTTTATGCTTTATTCTTGGTTGCTTACCTTTTTTTCAAGATAAGTTTTTGGTGTCTTTTTGGGGGGTTATACTCGTTTTACGCCGCGCTGTTCTGTGATTTCGTGGTGGGTTGGAAGATGAGGAAATTGCATAACAGTCTTCTGTTTGATAGTGGAAACGTTTTGTTGCACTATGGACTAGGCAGGTGCATCTCACCCGCTTCTATGCAGATTTTAATAGGGAAAAATTGGAATTGATTTGCCTGGGAGAGGGCTGCAATGCGTAGATTAGCATCGGAAAGTGTATTTTATTACAAAGATTAGGATGAAATTTTCTGGCTCTTTCGGGTCCATATAGCAAAATCTTGCTGCCAAACTTCTTTAGAAGGAATATTGGTTGGAGTCCTTTGTACTTTGACTGATTTGCCTGGCATGATTATTCAGTATGCGCAGATACTAATTGAGAAGCATTCTGCAGTTGATATTTTTAATATGAATCTGATAATGTTCCTCAGACTATTCTTGTTATGGAAAAGGATTGGAGATTGACCAATACCTCATCTACTGATTGAGTCGTGTGTCATAGGATCTGGATCCATGGTAGCTAGGTAGTGGAGGGCAATTAGCCATTAGCAACTCTGGTTACTGAGTGTCCAAACTTGGGTGATATGCTGTTTTGAATTATATGACGAAGCCCAAATGCCAAAAGTTTTACTCGAATGGTGCTAGCTTGCCCTTTTGACATGCTTTTCAAACCTGACTACCACGTCATTCGTGTCTGAGCATCTTGACAAATTTTAACATTTGAAGCATGAGTTGGACAGTATGGATGGAAGCTCATTGAAAGGAATACTTCGGATGAATATATCGTTTATGCACTCACTGATCATTTGTTTTCTAATGTCTTAGTTATTTTAATCATTTTCTAAGAAATGAATGAATAAAGAAACAGAAACTGCCATATTGGAATCCACTATGGTATGATTTTTTAAGCAATCATGTGTCTAGAAATGTGTTTGTTAGTTTAAATTATCTTTTGGATAAACCAAGTGTTGGACGCTTTAGTTCCATTGTATGTGCCTGTCATATGTATGTAGCAAGTTAAGTGAATTCTTGTTCGAATCTCAGTCAATGGTGCTTCTTTGACGTTCTGCTGTTGAAACTGTCAGGGTTTGATAATGGCGTGCATGGGGACTATCATATTCAAGGGGTGGCTGCATTCAGTACCAATTCTGTTCCTGCTTTGAGATTCGTAGTTTTGGGGTCATCATTGTGCACAGTACTCCAGGTGCAGTTCTGGGGATGCTTCTTCTGTATTTCGTAGGTCATATACCTGACCTTGGATGTTTAATTATATAGAATAGAAGTTGGCTTTGTATTCTAAAAGTTAACATTTAGTAGTTTCTGAATTTTGTGAGCAAATAAACGGTTGATTCAGGTGGTCATGTGCTTAATAGCAGCTTCGCTTTCTCTTGAACTCTCATAATCTTATATAATAGCTCATACCTCCAACACTGGGTCACTCAAATCTTGGTGCTCGACGTCATAAATCTGGTTTTGGATGCAGAAACCATCGTTTCATTCTCTGTTTGCTTTAGTTTAGTCATTCTGGTTTGTCCTTGCCCTCTGTTTTGGCCACTTTCAAAATTCCTTGTGCATTGAGATGTCCCTGCTGTCTATAAAAAACAAAATTTCTCTCCCTGCAATTCCTATTTGGGGCTTAAGTCTTTTGGTCTCTATAATATTTTTACAACTGCTTGATGCTTGGCATATGTATGCTTCTCTATTGGGAAAACGGGTGTTCAGATCTTTAAAATATTATCGAGGGAGTTGAATATTTTGGTGACTGCCAGATAGCCAGGGTATTCGATAGTTCATCTTTTATCACTTGCCTAACAAAATTACAGAACCAACTTTTATAATCATTTCCTGCCTATGAGCTCTGATAAATTGTGTAATTGCGGAAAATATTGTTCTGTTTCATTCTCTTCGTAATTTCTTCCTGTAATTTATTTTCAACCTTAATAGAAAGGCTAAAAAAGCGAAGATCACTAGTAATCTTATTTTGCCAAGAAATAAGAAACGGCGGTTTTTTTTTTTGGATTGTACGGGCGGTATTATATTATGTAAGTATGAAATTGGTATGCCCGATTGAACTTTTTTTGGTATATCATTCTAATATCAAAACAGTTATAAAAGGATATAGAACCCTGGAATCTGAGCAGTCCTCGTAGAGGATATTAAAAATTTCTCCAGGAGGTTTAGCTCGGTAGAACTTTGTCATTAGGTTTAGCTCGGTAGAACGTTGTCATTGCCATGCACACTTCATAAAAACTATAATCTTTGACTCGGAGGGGACTGTAAAGTTTCAAGGATAATAATACTTGAATCGATTGCGATGTCCCTTTTGGTTTAAAGAGCCCACTTTTTTTGCCGTCACAAGTTTCTAGTTTCCACAGACTTGGATAATAAGGGCGTGTTTGGAAACTTGAGAATAAGTTTTTAGTTCTCATTATTCTTAAAGAATTAAAAACTTATTTTGATGGGCTAACGCTCAAACGTCCCGATCCGTATTTACCATACACAGTAAACACGTGCCGAAACTATTCTTATTGATAGGGATTACAATACAACTCACAAGTAATTTACAACAGCAATCCATATAATACATTTGTCACCCAAGTTCGGGGACCATTATTCAGCAAAACACAACTCACATCATACAACAGTAACAGAGAAAAGAGCAAGCAACAACAGCGGAATTATAATACAGCAACATATGCAACAGAACAGCAGCGGAAGACTCTATGCACATGCAGCGGGGTATGGATCCGGGGTCAGGTGGAGAAGAAAGCAGCAGCCAACGCACATCGTACATGAACTACGAAGCAACCAAACCTACGGGATGAAACCCCGCAGGCGAGGGGTGAGTCCGAAGTGCTCACCGACGAAGGATAAACAGAGATATATAATCGACCGTAACACTTTCGAAGTAAGTACAAACAGTACAGCAGAAGGATCCACACAAACAACACAGCAGAAGAATCCTACTAAAAGTAACTGAACCAAGGCCAAAAGAATGCTTATTATTTTTATTACCAATTTTATCTTCTGGTCCCCGTCACTGGACAAGTTAGGGTCGTACCTGGTTATTAACTGATTCCGGATGCAAGGCCAAATCACAATCCGGGATCAACGTCCCAATATCACAAATCCGGGATCAACATCCCAATAACAACATCATCCGGGATCAACATCCCCAACAACCAACCAAACCGACCATGACACCACAGAACTAGCCTCTAACCATCTAGTCGTACCGCTATTTTCCACGTGACATTTATATCATCATCTCAATCTCAGTCCAGTTCCATTACTCTATTCTCAATTATCCATCTTTTCGTTATTCCAGATTATTTCTCAATTCAATTCATCAACAGACTCATAACGTCATTTAATCACAGCCTATAGTTTAACATTATTCAACATAAACACAAATTTAAACACAATCCATCAACAGCATCAACAATTTCCACAGCAATCAAGTAACAGTCGATAATCAATTCAGCAGTTCAATCAAACAACGAAAACAAACACAATGTTACATGCACATATCCAAGGTTATCCATCCTCACCTTAGCCGATTATCAGTTATGAAACTGTCCAACAGACTCCAAGTCCGGCTCCTCAGGTATCTGCTCGTTATCAACTCCTATATCAAACAAATAATATGCACGCATAAGTGATATGCAAATCTCATGCTACTACTGTATACCGAAAAATAAATACTAACTCGTCTCGGTTACTTCCCCGGGTAATTTTCTATTATCATCATCATTCACCGTTTATTTCTAGGTGTCTAAAATAATACTACACTTATACCTATACCTATACTCGGATATTATTCCGGTATTTCATTACCTACTTTGATAATATCCTTCCCATGTTTATTTCTATAAGTATGTACTTTCCAAAATTATTAATTACTATTATTATTATTTATTTTTTTCTATGACTATTTCCTCCAATTAATTACTCTACTATTATTTATCTCATTTATATTTTTCTCCAGAATATAAATTATTTTTATTCCAGAATATTTCTTTCTCTTTTTTTAAAAAAAATTCGGACTGGCCCAAAATAACAGCCCAACCTATGGAATCCAACCCAACAGGTCAGCCAGGCCTGGACGCAGAGCCCAGACCAAGCATGAGCTGCAAGCCCACGCCAGGCCCAGACCCAAACTCCAAGCCCAGCAGACCCAAAACCCATATTCCAGTTAACCCACACATACCCAGCCCACATACTCCAGCCTACAACCCGCAACCCAGTCGGGTCAACCCGACCCTAACCCACTCATCCGGTCTCCCACACTCACCGGCTCACCTTGCAGCGGCAGGACGGGCGGCGTCAGCACGACGGCACGGCTGGCGAGGTGGCAGCAAGGGCCGCGCGACACGAGGGGAGGTGACGCAGTGGTCACGAAGGAGGAAGAGCGAGGGACAGACGGCTTCGTCGGGTCGTCTTACTGGTCGTGTCGGTGTCGGCAACGAAGGCTGCGGGCGGCGGTGTGCAGGCGGGCGACGGCAGCGAGGAAGGATGGTGGTGGTGGAGCGCAAGGGGTAGGTGGTGCAGGTGTGGAGGTGTCGGGTAGGGTGGTCGGCGCGGCTGGGTTCATGGGAAGAAGAAGAAAGAAAAAAAAAAGAAAAAAAAGGAAGAAAAGAGGGGAAGACGGTGGCGTTTTGGTGCAGGTGTATGTGTTGTTTTTTTTTTTTTTTGGTTTGGTTTTGAGAGGAAGGAGGGTATGGGTTGGGCAGTGATTTTGCAGAAGACGGTTTGCAGAGAGTGATGGTGAAGGTGATGTTGAACACTGAGTTCAATTCCCTTTGCAGGCAGGAAAAAGGGCCAAGGCACGTAGTGCAGGACAAGGCTTGTCACGGGTAGAAAACCGGTTGTTCACATGCTCACAGTGAATGGCGGCTGCAGCCTCCGCACTGTGCAGTATGTGAGGCGGGTTCTGTCCGGACCAGAAAATAACTAATGTACCCCCTTGACTTTATTTT
This sequence comes from Turnera subulata, assembly GCA_028386065.3. NCBI lineage: Eukaryota > Viridiplantae > Streptophyta > Magnoliopsida > Malpighiales > Passifloraceae > Turnera > Turnera subulata. The sequence continues at coordinate 31,511 of JAKUCV010006359.1, forward strand.
CGGCCCGATAACTCGGGGTTAATCCTGACTTTTCTGAAGATTCTTAGACCCGAAAAATCCTAACTTGGTTCAGAAAATCCGCAGAAAAATCCCGAGCGTGGGACAACGCTCAGTTTCGGAATCCGATGCTCGAATTACCATAAATTAATTACCCAAGATTAATTTTTATGGTAAATAACTGTAAAATAAATTCTACGGTGACTGTAAAAACGTAAAAATTACCCGGGCTGTTACAGCCTACCCACCTTAAAAGAATTTCGTCCCCGAAATTCACTCCGGTGCTGTAAACAGGTGCGGATACTGAGAACGCATGTGCTCTTCAACTTCCCACGTGGACTCATTCGCAGAGTGCTTGTTCCACTTAACTTTTACCATCGGAATGACTCAGTTCCTCAACTGTCTGACCTCCCGGGCAAGGATCTGTTCCGGCAATTCTGTATACGTAAGATCCTCTGCGACCTCAACATCTGCTGTAGTAACCACATGGCTCGGATCAGATCTGTACCTCCTCAACATGGAAACATGAAACACATCATGAATCCGTGACAACTCCTCTGGTAAGGATAGTCTGTACGCCAAGGGTCCAACCCTTTCCATAATCTCATATGGTCCAATGTACCTGGGACTCAGCTTCCCTTTTTTCCCGAATCTGATAACACCCTTCCAAGGTGTAACTCGGAGGAAAACTCGTTCTCCCACTTGGTACTCCATCTCTCGACGATGCTTATCAGCATAACTCTTCTGTCGGTCATGTGCTGCTCTCATACTCTGCTTAACTACCTGAATCTTATCAACTGTCTGCTTAACTAGATCTGGGCCCACAATCAAATGGAGACCTTCTTCATCCTAACATACTGGACTTCGGCATTTCCTTCTGTAAAAAGCCTCAAACGGTGGCATGCCGATGCTGGAATGAACACTATTGTTGTAGGCGAACTCCGCTAAAGACAAATACTGATCGCAACTCTCACTGAAATTAAGAGCACAAGCCCTTAGCATGTCCTCCAGCGTCTGAATAGTCCTCTCTGACTGTCTGTCAGTCTGAGGATGAAATGCAGTACTGAAACTCAGCTTCGTCCCCAAAGCTGCTTGCAAACTCTTCCAAAATCGTGACGTGAACCTCGGATCTCTGTCTGAGACTATGGACTTAGTAATCCCATGTAGTCTCACAATCTCTGTAACATACTATTTTGCCAACTTATCCAAAGTATCTGCCTGTCGAATGGGGAGGAAATGAGCCGATTTTGTAAGTCGGTCAATGATAACCCAGAAGGCATCATGCTGTCTCCGGGTCAACGGTAATCCAACTACAAAATCCATAGTGATCATCTCCCACTTCCACTCTGGCACTAACAAAGATCTCATCTTTCCTGCTGGAGCCTGATGCTCGGCTTTCACTTGCTGACAAGTGATACACTTAGCCACATACTCGGCTACATCCTTCTTCATACGTGGCCACCAAAAATGACTCCTCAAATTCTGGTACATCTTTGTGCTCCCGGGATGCATAGCATACGGCGTCATATGTCCTCCTTCCAAAATCTGACTGCGTAAGTCACCAGCACTCGGTACACATAAGCGTTTTCCCAGCATCAATGCACTATCCTTAGCTATGCGAAACTTGTCTTCTTTCCCACTACAGACCGCTTCCTTCAGCTTGATCAGGTCGGGATTTCCATCTTGTAATTCCACAATCCAGCCTCTCAGGTTAGACTTGACTTCAATATGAGTCAACAAAGCTCCTGACTCATCAACTGTCAAATCAACTCCCATCTTCTTTAACTTGATGAGTGAGGACATCGAGTAGGTCATGGAAGCATCTTATGGTTGTCTCCGGCTCAAAGCATCTGCTACAACGTTAGCTTTTCCAGGGTGATACTCAATAGTACAATCATAATCATTCAGCAACTCAACCCAACGTCGTTGTTGCAGGTTAAGTTCCTTCTGAGTCATGATGTACTTGAGACTTTTATGATCTGTGAAGATTCGGCATCTCTCTCGAAACAGATAATGTCGCCAAATCTTCAAAGTAAGGATCACTGTGGCCATCTCTAGATCATGTGTCGGGTAGTTCTTCTTATGTGGCCTCAACTGTCTCAAAGCATAGGCAATCACTCGGCCCTCTTGCATCAGAACTGCTCCCAAACCAAGACCTGAAGCATCATAAAACAGCACATACTCTACTCCTGGCTTAGGTACTATCAAGACTGGTGTTGTTGTCAACTTCTTCTTCAGTTCATCAAAGCTCTTCTGGCAGGCACCACTCCATACAAAGGCTTGATCTTTCCTCAATAGCTTGGTCATGGGACTGACTATCAGGGAAAAACCCTCGATGAATCTCCGGTAGTATCCTGCAAGGCTAAGAAAACTTCTGACTTCGGGTACTGTCTTGGGCGGCTCCCGCTCCAGAACAGCTTTCACTTTAGCAGGGTCAACCTTAATCCCATCTCCGGATACAACATGTCTAAGGAATGCAACTTCCTCAAGCTAGAACTCGCACTTGCTGAACTTAGCGTACAACTCCTTCTCTCGCAGCCTCTGTAGTACTACCCTCAGGTGCTCCTCATGTTCTTCCCTGCTCTTGGAGTATATCAGAATGTCGTCGATGAGGACTACCACAAACTTGTCCAAGAACTCGTTCAAGATCAAGTGCATCAAGCATATGAAAACTGCAGGTGCATTGGTCATTCCGAAAGGAACCACTGTGAACTCAAAATGTCCATACCGAGTACGGAAGGCCGTCTTCGGTATGTCCTTCTCTGCAATCTTGACCTGATGGTAGCCAGATTGAAGATCAATCTTAGAAAACATAGTAGCTCCCTGTAGCTGATCAAAGAGGTCATCAATCCTGGGAAACGGGTACTTATTCTTCACTGTCACTTTGTTCAGCTGTCGGTAGTCCACACACATCCACAAACTGCCATCTTTCTTCTTCACAAAGAGGACTGGTGATCCCCAAGGTGATGTACTAGGTTGGATGAATCCCCTCTCAAGCAGCTCATCTAGCTGTTTCTTCAACTCCTAGAGTTCTGTCGGTGCCATCCGATATGGTGCCATCGAGATGGGTGTCACTCCTGGCATCAAATCGATGGTGTACTCGACTTCCCTGTTGGGTGGCAATCCTGGCAGATCCTCTGGAAACACATCTGGAAACTCCCTCACAACTATGATGTCCCCCAAACCCGGAGTCTGAACTTCTTCACCCTTGACATGGGTCAGCAAAGCATCTGGACCCAACGGCTTCATCCCAATATCCTGATTAGCAGAGATACTACATGTAGTAGCAGCTCTCCCATTACCTATCAACAAAACCTTATGTCCACCATCGGAAGTCAACAGCACTTCCTTGGTTCGATAGTTCACCATTGCACTGTACTTGGACAACCAATCCATCCCCAAGATGATATCGAAACCTCCCATGTTCATCACAATCAATCGTGCAAGAAAAACCTCACTACCGTATGAAAGCGAAACGTCTCTGCACACATGGGTTAACCTGACCACTATACCCGCAGGTAACCTAACCCTCATCGGACAAGTTAAACTCTCTCCCGTACAGTTATATAGTATTGCAAAGCTTTGCGCAACATAAGAATGCGTAGCACCAGGATCAATCAAAGTATAAGCAGTACTACCAAAGACTGTAAAAGTACTTGCTATCACATCGGCATTCTCTAGATCCTCCTCAGCGGTGATCACAAATGCTCTCGGCACTGTTGTACTCTAGTTCATGGCTGACTGGGTCCTAACAGGAACAGCTCCACGTCCTCGGCCTCGGCCAACTCCAGAACCACTAGGTACACTGGCAACTGAAGCTTGCACCGTCTGAACAAGTGCCGAACCTCCAGATCTTCCCGACTTGGGACAAGCATAGCGGTAGTGCCCAACTTCGTTACACTCATAGCACCTCACCTAAGATAGAGGAGGTCTCGGGCGAGCATTCCAAGATGAAGTCCCTCCAGACTGAGTCCAAGAACTACCTCGGTTATTGTAGTTGTTGTTCTATCCACGTCCTTGACTCCCTGGCATGAACCGGCTCTGTCCATATCCTGACCGGTTCGCTGGTGTCTGGAACCTCTTGTTCTGTCCCCCAGAACTCTGTGCAGCATGCCTCTTACGGATCTCCTATTGCTCTCTCTCATTACCCAGCCAAATAATTTTAGCTCTCAGGGCATCTGTCAGTATGTCCTGGTAAGTCTCATAGACCTTGCACCCCATGACTGTCTGAATACCAGATCGAAGACCATCCCAGAAACGTTTACATCTGGCCTCCGGAGTAGCTACAAACTCACTGGCATAGATGGACAAGCGGTTGAACTTGATCTCATAATCATTGACCGTCTGATCTGGTCCTTGTTGCAGTCCCAGAAAATCTCGTCTCAGCTGGTCCTGGTATGCCTCAGAAACAAACTTCCTTCGGAACATCTCAATGAACTGGTTCCATGGCATAGTGATAGGTGTTGGCATGTCCCTGGTAGTAAACTCCCACCAATCAACAGCATCTCCTCGGAACATGGCAGTGGCATATCTGGCCCACTTGTCATTCCTGCATGTCAACTTCAGCATAACCCTGTTCATCTGCCTAAGCCACCGATCAGCATCCTGTGGCGTAGTGACACCAGTAAAAATCTCTGCTCCAAGCTTCTCCAGCTTCATATACACTGGATCCTCAACTGGTCCCTGGTTTTTCTATTCCCGAGATTCCATAGCTTCGATACAAGCATCTCTGGCATCTTGCCTCCGTAGAATCTGAGTTACCACGTTCAGCATCTGCGTAGGGTCTCCCAAAGGAATATTCGGAAGGTGTTCCGGACCTCCCGCAACTTGCTGCGGTTGATCCACCGATATCTGATCGTCATCTAGGTGACCTCCAGCATGCAGATTCCCTCCAACCGGATCCATTCGTACCTATATCAGAATGTATATGTATGCATGTCATATCATGTCGTGATAAATCTTATGCACAAACAAACAATCATGCAACCACAGTTATGTCCCTAATGACCTACTGCCTGCTCTGCTACCAAAATGAAATGCCACGACCCGTATTTACCATACACAGTAAACACGTGCCGAAACTATTCTTATTGATATTGATAGGGATTACAATACAACTCACAAGTAATTTACAACAGCAATCCATATAATACATTTGTCACCCAAGCTCGGGGACCATTATTCAGCAAAAAAAAACTCACATCATACAACAGTAACAGAGAAAAGAGAAAGCAACAGCAGCGGAATTATAATACAGCAACATATGCAACAGAATAGCAGCGGAAGACTCTATGCACATGCAGCGGGGTATGGATCCGGGGTCAGGTGGAGAAGAAAGCAGCAGCCAACGCACATCATACCTGAACTACGAAGCAACCAAACCTACGGGATGAAACCCCGCAGGCGAGGGGTGAGTCCGAAGTGCTCACCGACGAAGGATAAATAGAGATATATAATCAACCGTAACACTTTCGAAGTAAGTACAAACAGTACAGCAGAAGGATCCACACAAACAACACAGTAGAAGAATCCTACTAAAAGTAACTGAACCAAGGCCAAAAGAATGCTTATTATTTTTATTACCAATTTTATCTTCTGGTCCCCGTCACTGGACAAGCTAGGGTCGTACCTGGTTATTAACTAATTCCGGATGCCAGGCCAAATCACAATCCGGGATCAACATCCCAATATCACAAATCCGGGATCAACATCCCAATAACAACATCATCCGGGATCAACATCCCCAACAACCAACTAAACCGGCCATGACACCACAGAACTAGCCTCTAACCATCTAGTCGTACCGCTACTTTCCACGTGACATTTATATCATCATCTCAATCTCAGTCCAGTTCCATTACTCTACTCTCAATTATCCATCTTTCCGTTATTCCAGATTATTTCTCAATTCAATTCATCAACAAACTCATAACGTCATTTAATCACAGCCTACAGTTTAACATTATTCAACATAAACACAAATTTAAACACAATCCATCAACAACATCAACAATTTCCACAGCAATCAAGTAACAGTCGATAATAAATTCAGCAGTTCAATCAAACAACGAAGACAAACACAGTGTTACAGGCACATATCCAAGGTTATCCATCCTCACCTTAGCCGATTATCAGTTATGAAACTGTCCAACAGACTCCAAGTCCGGCTCCTCAGGTATCTGCTCGTTATCAACTCCTATATCAAACAAATAATATGCACGCATAAGTGATATGCAAATCTCATGCTACTACTGTATACCAAAAAATAAATACTAACTCGTCTCGGTTACTTCCCCGGGTAATTTTCTATTATCATCATCATTCACCGTTTATTTCTAGGTGTCTAAAATAATACTACACTTATACCTATACCTATACTCGGATATTATTCCGGTATTTCATTACCTACTTTGATAATACCCTTCCCATGTTTATTTCTATAAGTATGTACTTTCCAAAATTATTAATTAGTATTATTATTATTTATTTTTTTCCATGATTATTTCCTCCAATTAATTACTCTACTATTATTTATCTCATTTATATTTTTCTCCAGAATACAAATTATTTTTATTCCCAAAATTATTATTTTTTTCTTATTCCAGAATATTTCTTTCTCTTTTTTTTAAAAAAAATTGGACTGGCCCAAAATAACAGCCCAACCTATGGAATCCAACCCAACAGGTCAGCCAGGCCCGGACGCAGAGCCCAGACCAAGCATGAGCTGCAAGCCCACGCCAGGCCCAGACCCAAACTCCAAGCCCAGCAGACCCAAAACCCATATTCCAGTTAACCCACACATACCCAGCCCACATACTCCAGCCTACAACCCGCAACCCAGTCGGGTCAACCCGACCCTAACCCACTCATCCGGTCTCCCACACTCACCGGCTCACCTTGCAGCGGCAGGACGGCTGGCGTCAGCATGACGGCACGGCTGGCGAGGTGGCAGCGAGGGCCGCGCGACACGAGGGGAGGTGACACAGTGGTCGCGAAGGAGGAGGAGCGAGGGACGGATGGCTTCATCGGGTCGTCTTGCTGGTCATGTCGGTGTCGGCGACGAAGGCTGCAGGCGGCGGTGTGCAGGCGGGCGACGGCAGCGAGGAAGGATGGTGGTGGTGGAGCGCAAGGGGAAGGTGGTGCAGGTGTGGAGGTGTCGGGTAGGGTGGTCGGCGCGGCTGGGTTCACGGGAAGAAGAAGAAAAAAAAAAAAGAAAAAAAGAGAAAGAAAAGAGGGGAAGACGGTGGCGTTTTGGTGCAGGTGTATGTGTTGTTTTTTTTGTTTTTTTTTTGGTTTGGTTTTTTGAGGAAGGAGGGTATGGGTTGGGTAGTGATTTTGCAGAAGACGGTTTGCAGAGAGTGATGGTGAAGGTGATGTTGAACACTGAGTTCAATTCCCTTTGCAGGCAGGAAAAAGGGCCAAGGCACGTAGTGTAGGACAAGGCTTGTCACGGGCAGAAAACTGGTTGTTCACATGCTCACAGTGAATGGCGGCTGCAGCCTCCGCACTGTGCAGCAAGTGAGGCGGGTTCTGTCCGGACCAGAAAATAACTAATGTACCCCCTTGACTTTATTTTCGGCCCGATAACTCGGGGTTAATCCTGACTTTTCTGAAGATTCCTGGACCCGAAAAATCCCAACTTGGTCCGGAAAATCCGCAGAAAAATTCCGAGCGTGGGACAACGCTCGGTTTCGGAATCCGATGCTCGAATTACCATAAATTAATTACCCAAGATTAATTTTTATGGTAAATAACTGTAAAATAAATTCTACGGTGACTGTAAAAACGTAAAAATTACCCGTGCTGTTACAAACGCACCCCTCTAAAAAAAAGTTTTCTATAGGTCGTCCTCTTTGAATCAATCAAAAAGTAAGAAGTAAAAAATAATATTGTCACAAGTCACAAGGTTTTTGAAACACGGAATGTCAATTGAAGTTTCATTAATGATATTTTTTTAAATAAAATAAACATTATGGCAATGTGATAAATATTTGAAACATCATGAATAACATTTTCATAATAAAAAGACGTGGTGGCATTGTGGTATAATATTTTAAAAATAGTTTTATTAATGGTATTTTAGTAAAATAAAAGATGAAAAAAAATAACTATGCAAACCAATTTTAATGTCTCTCAAACACTATAAAACAATAAAACAATAGTCTTATTTCTTTCTCTCTTTTTGCACCACATATAGCATCAGATGATAAACCTAAGGTTCTATATTTTTTTTAAAAAAATCAAAGTTAACTTCCATTGATAAAAGTGGGTTAGGTAAAAACCTAACAAAGTACAATTACTTAGCAAAAGCTAAGGAATACAGAGCTTGGGCAAATATTAGGAATAATTGTTGAAAATAAATAGTATACAAAACTAAGAGACAAAGTGAACACCAGAAATCACATAATAATTTCAACTCCTGAGATAAAGGACGATGCTTAAGGCGATGTAATCCGAAAAATCGAAGCTTAAGTTCAAAACATATGTCTGTAACTATAGCATTAGGTGACCTGTGAGTGGAAATAAAGCATCACTGACCCTTTTCGCATCATAGATGATAGATAGAAGCACAACAAGCTACTCTAATAAGCATAACTTTCATGTTTTTTTGCAAAGAGGATTTAGCCCAAAAAAATTCTGAGGACCAAGAGCATTCTCCATAAAGAGCAAGCAGCCAAGACAATACTTCAAACGAGAATAGACCAAGAACAAATGATCTCTATTCTCATCAAAATGAGTACAAAGAGGATATAATGCATTAGAAACAATCCTCCATTGTCTAAATCTCCCCCGTGTTGTCAACTGATCCAAAATAACCAACCAAGCAATAAAATTATGCTTGGGAATAAACCCAACAGACCACAACAATTTAAACCAATCAACTCTGGGCTTCTTAGAGCGTACAAATACCTAAACACTATCCATAGAAACTTTCCAAAAGCAAAAAGGGTCCGATGGATAGAATCAAAGCTAGATGATGGCATTATGAGAGTAATTTCTTATTGGAGTTGTGACATTAAAGGTTATCGACACATCGGTCAAAACCAAGACCCATATCAATAATAGCATAAGTAGGAATTTTTGAACTAGCATGCACTCAATCAGTAATAAGAGGCCTGAGTACATCTTGAAGATGTCAGTTATCCCACAAAACAAAAGTAAGACAACCATTGCCAAGAGTAAAAGAAGCAAAAGATGTACTTCTCAATTTAGTAGAATCTTTCGAAAACTCCAAGAACAACGGGTGTAAAAATACTCCAAAAATTTATATTTTTTTTGGTTTCCCACTGGTATCCCGGGCCAGTCCACCTTTAAGGACATCAAAGGCACCAGACTAAATCCAGCTCGACTCGGGTGGCGCACCTAGGTAATGGTGGGTGAGTCTCCCAAACGAAGTTTTCTGCGTACACGAGGACTCGAACTCGCTTAAGCGGAACAAGTCGCTTACTTATATTTTTAAGTTAATATATATATATATATATATATATGTATTATTGGTTCATGCAAATATCATTATTATTTGTGAGGGCATCAAATTTATTTATCATCTCCACTACCACCGTATATATTTTGTAATCTTGCGTATATTTACTAGCTTGTTAATTTTTTAAATAATTTTTTTGTCAAGATTTTTTAAAATAAGTTTAAAATCGAAATAAAAAAAAAGTTGGACAAGTTACAAAAGTTGTATGTATGTTTTTCATTTTGAATAAAATAATTGCTACAATGACACCTTATGGTTCACTACTCTCTCACTACGTGTCTTCCGGAAACCCTTTAGATAACGACTAATCTCTGCCTCCCGGAACTGCTTACACAAAAGATTCAATCCCAACCGCCCATTCCGTCCTTCCTCTCTCCACCAAAAATCCAACGCTCCTGAGTTCTGCCAGGTCAGCGATCCGCGTACCACCCCAATCTACCAATCATAACTATCCCACCTCTCTATATAAATCCATTTCGCGAGTTCTCCTTCGCCCATCCACCGCTCCACCAAACAGACAGAAACTAACCCTCCTTCATTATACTCTCTCTCTATTTCCCCGTTGTTAATTTTTTTGATCGATATCATCAATGGCGCCCAAGCCCGCAGAGAAGAAGCCGGCGGAGAAGAAGCCAGCGGAGAAGGCCCCCGCCGAGAAGAGGCCCAAGGCGGAGAAGAAGATCTCCAAGGAAGGGGGCGGCGTCGACAAGAAGAAGAAGAAGGTGAAGAAGAGCACGGAGACTTACAAGATCTACATATTCAAGGTCCTGAAACAGGTCCACCCGGATATCGGGATCTCGAGCAAGGCCATGGGGATCATGAACAGCTTCATCAACGATATCTTCGAGAAGCTCGCCCAGGAGGCCTCTCGCTTGGCCAGGTATAACAAGAAGCCCACCATCACCTCCCGGGAGATCCAGACCGCGGTCAGGCTGGTGCTGCCCGGCGAGCTCGCCAAGCACGCCGTTTCCGAAGGGACCAAGGCCGTCACCAAATTTACGAGCTCTTAGATTTGTTTTCTTTACTTTCTTTTCTAATTAGGAGATTGGATCGGGTTTGTGGTGGCACTTTGGGGATTGAAGGTCATGGTTGTTCGGTTCAAGATGTTTTTTTTTTTTGGGTTTTATATGATGCAATGTTATTGAACATAGTTGGAAAAAAATCAAATTGTTGGGTTTGAAATTGACTCTCTATTGGTCTAATTTTTGTTATGGTTATGTTATTTTGGATGGATGTTGCGATCATTATTTTCTGCGGGGGTGCGGGGTTGGGTTATGGACTGCTGGTTTTGATTGGAAATGAACATGACGATCAATGTGATTCCTCCTGTGCATAATGTATGCAATTTGCCCATTCGTTGTTGGGGTCACTTAAGTCTCGAACATTCTACGAATATGTGTCATCTGGTGACATAGAAATTATGCTTTTGTTTATATTTTGCCATAGCTAGTTAGCTACTTCAACCCGAGACTGCCATGCCCCATAAATCACAATTTAAACGACAAAGTGATTTGTTCAGGTTACTTGCATTAAGCTAGACACCGGGCTTAATGGAAATCATGGAGGTTTTGTTTTGGATCCAGGTTTTGTTTTGGATCCTCCACTGGCACTTAGGTTATGTTTTGTTACTCCGTGCTAGCAAGATGCCCCTGTTTCATGACCAAAAAAAAAAAAGAAGCCCATTTTAATTTCATGGTTTCCAAGATTGGTGAACTCGTGGAATGGGGTATTTTAAAAGTGGGTACACTGTGTATGCTGCCTAATGGTGCAGATATTGCAAGAAACCTAAAACTGGAAAAAAAAATGGTGCAGATATTGCAAGAAAACTAAAACTGTTATAAAACACGGAATTTTGGTGGATGTCATTTACCTAGTTTGTCTATAAAACTATGTACTGAGATGTTTGAGGCATTCGGAATAAAACTGTGACGGGCTCTTCTTCTCATCTCTATCTCTTCTTCTTCTTCTTCCCATCTTCTTCATCTTCCTCTTCATTCATGAAAATTCTTTCCATTAAACATGTTATTCACAACACGTTATCAACACGACTCTACCCAATTGAGAAATCGAAATCAAACTTAGGAAGAAGAAAACCAAAAAAAAATACAAAAACAACACAGAAACCACCTCGGCACTGTTCACGCTGAATTGTTCCGGACCACCACTCGCCGCACCGCCCACACCGGCGAGCTCCTCGCGCCGTCGCCAACCGTCCGCCGCCTTCTCCCGTCGGTTTTCCGCCGCTGACGCGCCGCCAGGACGTCAAGACCCGACGGCCACGCCCGACGGCCCGCCTCCCTCTGCACACGACGGCCGCGCCTCCTCAGGCCAGCAGCGACACCACCCCACGCCGGCCTTTCTGTCACACCTCCTTTCCGCGCCGTCGCCCCAGTTGCAGCGCCACCGCCATCGCCCCTAGCAGCGACGACCCGACAAGGAGCGACCGACCCGACTCGCCTCGCCTGAAGCCGCACTAACAGCCGCCGCCCCATGCCAGCCACGTCGCCTCTCCGCCGCTCTCGTCCGCCCCTCCTCTCGAGCCCAGCCATCGCTGCCACCTGCAGCTCACCATAGTGGGCTGAAGGTTGAAGACGACCCGGACGGGTCGTGGTCCAGATCGGGTTTTTAACCCACGGATTTTTTTTTGTATTGGGCTTGCTGTTACGGGCTTGGTCTTGCACAATACACGGGCCTGGGCTGGTACTATTCATGGCCCAATTCGGTTTTTAAAAAAAAGAAAAAAATGGAAAGAAAGAAAAAAAATGAGAGAGAAAAGAGAAAAAGAAAAAAAAAGAAAAGGAGAGAAAAAAAAGGAAAAGAAAAAAAAAGAAAAGGAGAGAAAAAAAAGGAAAAGAAAAAAAAGAAAAAAAGAGGAAAAATTAATATTGCCGAAAGATTTATCGAGTAGGCGTATATATATATTATATATTCTCTATTATATATTACTGCTGAAAGATTTATCGAGTAAGCATATTTTATATTTTTTTATTAAAATTACGATTGGGCTATTAAAGGGCCCATTGCATTTAATTTCTTGTTTTAATTTCATTTATATTTCGCTTGGGCTCGTACACGGCCCATCGCATTTAATTTTCGGTTATTTATTGGGCTATGAAAAGGCCCATTATATTTATTTTTCTTGCTTTAATTTACGTTTTGATTGGGCTTGTACAAAGGCCCATTGTATTTAATTTTCAGTCATTTATTTTAATCGGGCTAATTAATAAAAGGCTCATGTTTATTTATTTTATTTAATTCTTTTATTATTTAAATTTGGAATTATGTTCATATGACCAAAATTGGAGGCCCTTAAAATTTCCGGAAGAAATTTGTTATGGGCACTGAATGCATTTAAATGTAAATAGTCTGGCAGACGCAATAAAAGAGAAAATAAAGCAAAGACTGGATGTCTTACTGCCAAAAGATCCCGCAGATCTTTGAGAAAAATTGAAGAAAGATATGACCACCAGAAGGTGGATGTTGTATGACCACCAGAAGGTAGATATTGTATGACCATCAGAAGATGGATACTGTTCTTATCTTGCTTACCCTGAAGGTGCAAGCATATATTGAATAATTTTTTTTATATTCAGTTTAATTATTATGTATTATAATCGTTTAATTATTGCATTATTTTATTTTATATTTAGTTTACTTTACAATATATTATAATCGTTTCTAGAATAATGGCTCCGGCATTTGTCCTGAAGACAATGCAAACTAACATCGAAGGGGGAGTGTTCTATGTGTGGATGTCAGCTATTTCTTACTGAGGCCATTTTATGATCGTACAATCTCAAAACTGAGAAAAATATTAATGCGCTCCAGATGAGCATAAGATTGAATACGTTCATGAAGAACGCATGCTTTACTATGATCTAGAAGATCATATATTTACTCTCTGGAAGAGCAAATACTCTTGAAAAGTACAGACACTCCCGTTTACAGTAATAAAAGCGATTATTATGGATCCCGTTGGATTGACTCTGCTCTATTCGCTGAAGCGAATAAGACAGTATAATTAATTGTGCCTATGGCCCTGGATGAGGTTATAATGACAAAGGGAAAGCATGCATATTATTATTGCATAATGGATCCATAACTGGAGAACATTCACATAGAGGAATTGTTCTCATACATAAAGTTGAAATAATTATTTATCTGTTGGGTACAATATTCACTCTAAAACTCTGAGCCTCACTGTTAATATTGACCCTAACACTGTCGTTCCAGGAGAACCACATACCACCCATGTTATTTTCTCCAGGTATCTCAAACCGATTTGTTGGAGGAAAATGGAGTGGAATTACCCCATGGTTCTCTTCAGCTTGCCACAAGGTCTCAGTAATCAATACCATGTTAGGTTTGTACTGATTCTTCAGATCCCTTAAGGTACGCACAAAATCTTGGGACCTTCTGGCTACACCCCTGCAATTCCATAGTAGAAGTCGTATCTTAGGCCATGTAGGTGGTAACCCAGACACCCTTGGGACACTCCGAGCCATCATAGAAACCTGATAATAGCTGCTTTGATTTAATATTTGACAAGTAGGCTCTAGCTGGAATTCCTGCATTCTATCAGATATGAAAAACATAATAGAGTTATCCGAGCCATAAAAGGAAGCCCTTAGATTGCTTTGGTCCTCTAGGAAGAAAGTCTCTTCCATAGGAGTTACAAAGAACCTAGATGAATAAAGTTCATCAATAAAAACTAAACGAGGGATTCTTGCGAGTTCACTCGGTAATTCCTCCTGCTGCTCATTCATCATGCTATAGGCTAGTCTATTCCTCCTTCCTAGAGAGGCACCCTCAACAAAGAAAACGGTAACGGGGGAAGGCATGTTTTATCTTGTTGATGATTTTCTGTATGTTTCCATCACATATCCCCCCCTTCTTATAGCCTGAGCTTAGACAGCCAGGTGTTAGTTTTTTTTTTTTCAAATGTGGACCCTCTTTCTGTCTCCGAAAAGATCTAGAAGATTTTTCGGTGATTAGAAATGTGTTTTTGCTTTTGGAAAAGTTTGCCGCCACATTAATTATTGCCCAATAATTCTGATCTTTTCGACATGAGTGGCAGAAATAAGCCTAAAATTGGCACTTATATGGCTAGCCTGAAGCTAGCAGTTGAGTAATTGAAACTTACCATATCCAGCTAGAAGCTGGAATGCACTAGCCTGGAGCTAGCTATTTAAAGTGTTTAAATACACAGTTTGCGCAGCCTGAAGCTGGCACCAACTTGAAGTTGGTTCATGGATTTATTGTTTGGCATGACCGGATGGGCCATCCCGGATCAATAATGATGCACGAAATTTATTTGGTTATTCATTGAAAAACCAGAAGTTTTTATAATCAATGAATTTCCATGAGTTTGTTTGCTGCAAAAATTAATTGCTCGGCCTTCCTAAGATGAGGTTGGTCTAGAATCACCAGTAAGTTTGGGAATAATTCAGGGACATGTACGCGGACTGATAAATCCGCTGTGTTGACCATCTAGGTAATTTTTATGATGCATCGACTAGATGGTCTATTGTGTGATGCAAGTTGGCATTGTGCGCACTTATTGAAAATGATTAAGCCACTTGCGGGTACACATCCCTGATTATGTTATAAGACTATATGTCTAGATAATACTGGTATATTTCTTCAATGGGTAATGTATATCATTAGCAATAAACCCAAACAGATCTGGGTGAATATCTCCAATTGATTGTAGGACCATTGCTAATGAAATATTACTGTTTGAGAAAAATGGTATTTTACATGCAGCATCACTTGTGTGCATCAAGCCAACAAGTTATCAGAAAATCTCCCCATTTTATTGGTTCATGGTCACGAACCCATCTTTGGACCATTGATTGTACAGTATATGTACCTAATGCTCCACCACAATATAGTAAAGCGGGTCCTTAAAGAAGACTGGGAATATATGTTGAGTATGTTGGGTATGTTGGTTATTATTTAAATGAAAGAGTTTATCCAACATAAGGGGGATGAAATAAGCAGCTGGATCAAGAGTTTATTGAAATACATATCAATATCTAGTTTTGATCCTCAAACAAATTAATGTGAACCCGAAGTTCAAAAGATGATTCATTTTGCAGGAAAATTGATATGCAATTGTCAGACATATAAAGTGACCAAATCTTATATACCAGCTGCAAATGCTCCTGTTTAAATTAATATTCTAGAAGAACAAGTATAGTATGCAAATGAATCTAAAGTACGCAAGAAGCGTAGAATATACTCGGTTCCAAAAGAAAACAAAATTCTCGATAGAGAGAATGGAGCAAAAGAGATAAGATGGCCCCAGTTAGAAAAGATGGCCTTCAGTAGAAGTTTATATTAAATGTCCTCCAGAAGAGGTTTTTCTGACACAATTGATAAAGTTCCAGAAGTAACACAGGTACCTGAAATAAATGAAAATGATGAGATCTCGATTAATTATTCAGTGTCAGGAATAAGATGGAACCGACGTGAAATAACCGTCTACGGAATATTTATTTTTATGTAGCGCTAAATATTATGAAAGAAAATGAGGATCATGAACCTACTGATGATAGTAGGCGCATAATGATTGGCCAAAATAGAGAAATGTGATTAAGGCTGTGTTGGACTCGCTAGTGAAGCGAGAACTTTTTCGGACCTGTAGTCCGTACACCAGATGGTGTAAAAATCGACTGGTCATAAAATGGGTAGTTGTGCAGAAAATGAAATAGTGAGATATAAAGCACAGTTTGTAGCACAAGTTTTCACCCAATGACCCGATGTTAATCATGAGGAGATATACTTCCCTGTGGTGGAAGCAACTATTTTAAGCTTGATAAGTCTGGCATTATATGAAACATTAGAGATGTATCTAATGGATGCTCTTATAGCCTATTTTTAAGGATCCATAAGTCATGATATATGCATGAGAATCCCTGAAGGATTCAAGTTACTTGAAGCAACTAATTCCCGAGAATACACAAAATTAAGCTGAATTGATCTTTACATGATTTTGAGTATGCATGAATTTATTATTTCTTATGTTAATAACTCATATCTATATGTATTTTTATGTTGAAATTGGAACTCCTGAAGAAGTCTCCAAATGTTATATTTCAAGAAAGGATTTGAGATGAAAAATCTTATAAAAAAATTAGATTGGTCCTGGAGAACCCTGTCAAAGTGCAATTTATATTAACATGAAGCCTGAAGTTTTTGACTTGACCCTATTGGCAAGATATAACTTTGCTCTTATCTTCGGGGTATAACAAATGTGGTATTATGTTAACCCTGTAAAACCCGAAGAGAATATTGTTGGTCTTTGCAGATGCAGATTCTTTATTTAATCCATATAAAGCACAGACGGACATCTGCTACGACTTCACACATGATATCGCTATATCATCGGGACTACAAAAGCAAGATAGAAAGGATCGCGTTCCAACAACGAATTATGAAGATAGTGCTGCCTACATTGTCCAATTAAAGTAGTGACGTATCAAAAGTGATCGGACAAATCATACGCCACCAGAAGTTGACAAGAATGATTGGCATGTGACGACATCATGATATCAAGGGAGGCCAAAATGAGGGGGAGTAGAATACGCACTGCACTCTTTTTCCCTTCACCAAGTTTTTATCCCACTGGGTTTTTCTTGGTAAGGTTTTTAATGAGGCATTTTTTTCCCGAAGCGTATTCTACCCGACACACAATGACATCCAAGAGGGAGTGTTATAAAACACGTGATTTTGGTGGATGTCATTTACCTAACTTGTCTATAAAACTATGTACTGAGATGTTTGAGAGCATTCGGAATAAAACTGTGATGGGCTCTTCTTCTCTTCTCTATCTCTTCTTCTTCTTCCCATCTTCTCCATCTTCCTCTTCATTCATGAAAATTCTTTCCATTAAACATGTTATTCACAACAAAAACTGGAAAAATAGAAAGAAAGCAGTGGGGCTTGCTGACTCGATATTTTATAGACAATCAAAATTTATTGTTTGGTGGTTAAGATTTCCACCTCCCCTTTAACAATTTACCTTTTTTTTTTTTCAATTGTCAATGATATCAATGCCTATTTGGTATAATGTGAACATTCAAGATTGAACTTAGAATTTCATTCTCAAAAAAAAAAAATATTCAACTTAGAATTTTAGTTGGACATTTCTCTGATTCTCTCCATTTGATTAAGTTTGTTGGACTTTATTTTAACATTTTAAAGTTTAGTTTAAATTGGACTTTAGTTTGTCTTCTAGTAAACTAAATTTGCGAGAAGTCCACACCTACAAGCCCAAGTAAACCACTTTTAAACAGCCCACATTTGCTCAGATTTGCGTGGATTAAATCCACGAAAATCCTGAAAATGTATTACCAAGTGAGAAAATATAAGAAATGGTAGTTTTAGCTTTATTGGAGTATATTAGGGGTTTATTGATGCTAATGGGTGTCAACTGATCAATTAAGAAGTATATCTTCGCCTGTAATCAAAGGATTCACACGTTTTGGACGATTAGGCCGGAATTAGGGGAATTGGATGCTCAAAATAGGAAAAAAAATGTCTGAAAACAAGGCCGAGCGTTCGTCTCGGGAAGACCGCCTGTGCATGACGGTCATAACTCCAGGACCGCTCCGGCTACACGGTCATGTATGAAGGACCGCCAGGAATAGGCAGTCTTGTCGCTCTGGAAGGCGAAAAACTCCCCGATTTTCTTCCTTTTCACCATTTTCAAACCAGATTTTTAGATCCATTGATGTATTTTGGACCCTTGATGGATTCCACAACCTTCAACACCCTTCCATTATAAATAGGACTCCCCGCTTCGTTCCGAAGGGCCAAAAATTCTCTTCAAGAGACCTATAAGCTTTAAACTTGGAGAAATTTTACTTCTTTTCTCTCTCAATTCCCATCCTTAATATTAATTTTCACGTAATGTTATTATTTAAGTGTTGTTGTTCTTAAATCCTGGGGTAGTTTAAGGTGGAACTAAGGGACAGGAAGGTACAAATGCAACATACAATCTGAGGAAGAGAGGAGCTTGGAAGATGGTTCTTCAAGAGGAAAGTGTTTTAATCTTTGTTAATGTGCCTAATTCATTACGATGCCATGAGCCCCATTTCTCTTCTTTCCCCTTATTCTAAAGAACTACGTAAGCTTTCAATTCAGTCGTCTGGGTACGTAAGTAGTTTCTAGTGGTGGAGATTCAAGTCTAATCTCCCCTCTCACTTTCTTATTCCTTTCAATTTATATATGTTTGTATGATTTGTGTGGCCAGTTCACTCACATTCAGAAAGGCATATATTTATTGTTTAAAATCATACACAAACTCGCCCAAAGTAAGGATGAGGTACCTAACACCTCTCTATTTGTGAGGAGCCTCTGAGTCCAGCAATCTCTGGTTTGTTGATCAGCCCCTTTAATTACTGTCAGGTTTCCATATGACCATAGGATTTATACTTATTGTCACAAGTTTTCTCTCTCTAATGGCTTTAGTGTCTAAATCTATGCCTTGTAGAGGTTCAGGTGGTGCAAGGCATTGTCTCTGCTTTGTCTCTTTTGCCACCTAATTTGAGACCATATTTACCTTCCTAGGACGATAACAGAAACGACTCTGTTCTGTAAAGGAGCCGGAGAAGTTCCTTGTAAGGCACCCACAACAATTTTTGAGTCGGTCTCAATTATCGCTTCTACAAAGTCTCTTGACATAGCTAGAAGGACCGCATCTGGTACAGCCACTGTTTTAGTAATTGCGGCAGAAGAACAAGAGATAATCCTGGAAATGCCATCTATAACTAAACTCTGCGCATTCCTGCAAATAATTCCAATTCCAGATACCTGACCTGCATCCATAAAAGAGGCATCACAATTCACCTTAACAACATTTGCTGATGGAGGAGTCCAGCAAACCTGCTGCCTATTTTGATCAAATTTCTTTGTCACAAAAGGCATTATGTGCAAATGTCCTTCTATAGCTATCTCATATGCCTTGCAAACAGTCTCCATTGGATTAGGTCTATTGCCTTGAAAAACAAAATGGTTGCAAGTCTTCCAAATCTGCCAGCAAGGCCTACCCAGTTTTTCAAAAAGCTTTGTTCTCTAGTTACCTGCAAATAGGTCGTACCAAGCAATCCACCATTCTCTCACAGACTTAAATCCTATCCTATCTGGTCAGTTGCAAAGATCACAAGCCAGCCAGACTATTTGAGCGCGAGCACAGAATAAGAGCATATGCTCGCCAGTCTCCTCTTAGACACCACATATCCGACACATAGCATCAATATCAACTACCCTCCTTTTCAAGTTTAAATTCACAGCCAGGCTATTGCGTATCAAACGCCATATAAAGTTCCTAATTTTGGGCTGTAAATTCAAAGACCGGATTAGCTTCCACATACCTGAAGATTCTGAGGAGAGGATGACGAACTTTGATTCTGCTCCATATTTTGTTTCTCTTGCAATAAAACCTTGTACACTGAGCAAACATTGTATATTCCAGGAATATGATAATGCTATACTAACCGATCGGACACCCCAGTAGCCGGTATGCTCTGCTCAATAACTTTTCTGTCCTTGTCATCAAACAATCTATCCAATTCATCAGTGTTTCAGGATTTATCAATTGGTAATAGTGAAGAAGAAACTAAGCTCATGTCTTGATCCAGGAAAGGAGACGAAGAGACTATAAAGTATAAACGGCTCCAAAGGAAGCCATTTATGCTGCCAAATCATTATTGATTTTCCATCTCCCACATCCTACTTGATGCCTTTCTGCAAGAATTCTCTGCCTATTTTGATCAAATTTCTTTGTCACAAAAGGCATTATGTGCAAATGTCCTTCTATAGCTATCTCATATGCCTTGCAAACAGTCTCCATTGGATTAGGTCTATTGCCTTGAAAAACAAAATGGTTGCAAGTCTTCCAAATCTGCCAGCAAGGCCTACCCAGTTTTTCAAAAAGCTTTGTTCTCTAGTTACCTGCAAATAGGTCGTACCAAGCAATCCACCATTCTCTCACAGACTTAAATCCTATCCTATCTGGTCAGTTGCAAAGATCACAAGCCAACCAGACTGTTTGAGCGTGAGCACAGAATAAGAGCATATGCTCGCTAGTCTCCTCTTAGACACCACATATCCCACACATAGCATCAATATCAACTCCCCTCCTTTTCAAGTTTAAATTCACGGCCAAGCTATTATTATGTATCAAACGCCATATAAAGTTCCTAATTTTGGGCTGTAAATTCAAAGACCGGATTAGCTTCCACATACCTGAAGATTCTGTGGAAAGGATGACGATGTTATGGACCTAATTGAATCTAGATACATAACAGACGAGCTTTGATTCTGCTCCAAATTTTGTTTCTCTTGCAATAAAACCTTGTACACTGAGCAAACATTGTATATTCCAGAGATATGATAATGTCATACTAACTGATCAGACACCCCAATAACCGGTATGATCTGCTCAATAACTTTTTTGTCCCTGCCATCAAACAACCCATCCAATTTAGCAGTGTTTCAGGATTTATCAATTGGTAATAGTGAAGAAGAAACTAATCTCATGTCTTGATCCAAGAAAGGAGAAGAAGAGATTATTGATTTTTCGTCTCCCACATCCTACCTGATGCCTTTCTGCAGGAATTCTCAGCCTACTAAAAGGTTGCTTCATAACCAAGAAGCTCTCTGGCCTCTTTTTTGCTCTGCAAAGGTTGGTTCTAGGGAAGTATTGGGCCTTGAGAATTTGAGCCCACAAGTTGTCTTTATTGGTGAACAACCTCCGAAATTCTTTCGCTACTAAAGTGAGGTCCAAAAGTTCCAAATTTTTGAAGCCCAAGCAACCACAATCAGTTGGGGCTGTGATTCGCCCGTTTGGGGGGCTTAAGCATACAGATTTCCTTCCCTCCATGCAATTCATTACGCACATGATAGATTCTTCTTCTTCTTAAACTCAAAATCAGTCATATGGCCTCAACCATCAGTTTAAGTTGGTTGAGATAGTCACTGGATATGATAGCTGAGTCATTATGACCATAATTAATAATTGGCTACCCTATTAATCAATGGCAGCCTAGGGGAATTCCTTGATCTCTTGTCGCTAATAGGATGATTTATGTTGGAAAAGGTGGGGAAAGATATAACAATCAAGCCAACTTGAGACGTGCACTGTCTTAAATATTTTACTTAGCTGCAAAATCCCTCCAGGATTCAACAGAACCTTCGCAAATGCAGGAGACCAAAAATTATCAAGTACTAATTTTGAAAAATCCAGCAGAAGCGGAAAAGAGAGAAGAATAGAGAGAGGAGAAAAGAGTTGGTCTGCAGGTTGTGAGTAAAATGTGAGGAAGCATGCCAACCCACCTCCCTTGATTTTTCTATAACAATATTGACCTGACAAAAAAATACCAACGCACTCTAAGCAATAAAATCTAAACTTTTGGCATTGAAGCAGATAGACAATCTTGTTTCTTTCCAATATGGACAACAAAAACAAAATTTCTTTTGAAATACACTGCATATCAATTTCTACTTCTAAAATTCCTTTACAAGCTACTATTGGTACCTAATCTCTAATGGCACTCGGTCATGGCCTGCATCTCGCTTGCCTTTACTAGCACAACTGTCGCTTGAAGCTGCTACTATAACACCTATACACCCTCCTGATATAGTTCATTGGAAGTTAGTTACTTCCAGTCAATATTCAATCCAAAGTGCGTGGGAGTTTGTTTGCTTAAAACGTGCTAGAGTGGACTGGTTTAAGTTGCATTGGTGTTTTGGCCATATTCCGAAATACAACTTTATAGCTTAGCTTGCTATTCTTGATTGCTTATCTATTCGGAATCCGCTTCAAAATTGAGGTGTCCTTACTGATGGTTCATGCCTTTTTTTTTTTTTTTTTTGGTAAGACAGAAACAATTTTTATTAGAAATAAGCAGTGGGATACACGGAGAGTGAAATACATGAACGATAAGGGGCAGAAAACAAGTAAGTCTAAGCAATAACATTCGCAATGGGAATTTCCTAATGGCTAAAAGACTGCTGAAGAGTTGGCTAAAGGACTGCAGAAGAGTTGGCTGCAAGTCTGCAAAAGAGTTTGTCTCTCATATTTAGAGGTGGAGAGGTCCCGGGTCTCTTAGCAAAACAAGAAGCTCTGCAGTTGTTGCGTTTGGGGAGCCAAATAGGACACGAAGACTTGAGGAGCACCCAAAGGCTTAGGGAATAAGGCTCTTGAATGGGATCAACAAAACTTGAAAGAAAGAGCGTGGCAACACTGAGTACCCACCAGTGCATAACTTTTGACCGAATTGTCCAAGAAAAAATCTGTAATGGAGGAGGAGGGGGAGGGATGCTTCGGGACTGTTTAAACCATGATGCAAAGGTCCTGGAAGGTACTGATGATTGCACATCAGCAAACGTACGAGGCTGAAGAACTTTCAAAAAGGATCCCTGAGACACCTTAATCGATACAAGTGAAGCAAGAAGTTTCGCAGAGAGTGCCAATCTGCCAGGCTTGGTAATGGGATCAAACACAGCAAATACTTGAAGTAAAGGATGGGAGCTTGGTTTCTTGGAGATGCTTGATAGTGGAACCGTAAAGAGCTCGTTTTTTGCAGGAGAGCCAGACTTTTGCAATTCCAATTGTGACAAGAGAATGTGATGCAAAAGGATAGGGGAGTGTGGCTAAAGATCAGAGGTGGAGCCCCTGAGGGAGGCAAAGTCAGCCAAAAATTGGCTTTTGGGATATCCTTTGGTGAGGCCTAACCTTACACCAATATTCCAGGAGCGATCAGGATTATTGAGAGGGGGGCAAAGGGTAGCATTGGAGGGGGTAGAGGTAGCCGGGGGTGGAATGGACTGCTGGAGAGATTGCTTCTTTCCCATATTTTTTCTTGGCTTGTGATTTTTTTTGGAAAGTCTTTTTTTCAAGCGATCAGTTGCTGTTGATCTAAGCTGGTTCATGCCTATTATGCTTCCATCCTATGGCAACTTGAGATCACATGTGCTTTCAGTGCCTTTTTTCTCCTAAGTATGGTGTAAGCTGTTGTTATGTGCTATTTCTAAGCTAATTCTAAGTTGGTGCCCCTCATTTTCAAAGGGCAAAATGCCATTGCAAAAGAAGGGCTTTAAATCCAAGATTTCAAGAATTGCTTGGTGTGTCTCCATTTATCATTTGTGGCATGAGCGTAATAGTAGGCATTTTACACAATGTTATTGTTCTCGCAATCCTTGCTGATGTTTGATCCGATATGAAGCTACATTTTTTGTGGTTTGATGAAGTTGAAGTATTGAGCCTCGTCACCAGAACTTGTCTTAGTCTTGATTTGATGAGTTGGCATTTTTCTGGAAAAGAGGAAAAGTTTACAGCATGTGTGTTTAATGCATGTCGTGTGTCCTGAATGTAATGTTTTATTTAATTTAAAGTAGCTATCAGATAAGTTTTGGAAAAATAAAAAGTTAGCATGCTTATTAAATATGTTCAACCAGGCCTAATTAATTAGTCCTAGTTAAGTCCTAAGTTAATAGACTACACTTTTGTTGTAAATAGCTAATATTTCAAGTGAATTATATGTGGAAAAAACCATTAGTTTTCCCTCCATAAGTGTATTCTTAGTGTTTTATTGTGTTCTTGATGCTCTTTGTGTTTTTGGAAAATTTTCAGAAAGCTTTCCACCAAATTCGCCCATTAGTTTTTGTTGTTGCTGCTGCCCTATTTCCAACAATTGGTAGCAGAGCATAATTTTTCTTAAGGAGTCTATCTGTTGGTTTGTTAGATACCGGGAAAAAAAAAAAAAAATGACATCTGATTGGGAGATTGTTCAAGATTGGGAAAAGTTCTTAAGTTTTTTTTTTTTTTTTTTAGAAAGAACTTTAAGTTTTCTGACCTTGATAGAGTTCGACTTGAATTTGTCGGACAAAAAATCATTTGTTAAAGATCAAGTGATTTTGTTCATGGAAAATGATGAGTTCTGAAACACTGTGACGATCTTGTGGAAGATTCAAACACAGAGATAACAAATGGCTCTAATTTGAATTTGAATGATGAAAGTGACGAGTTTATTGGTTAAGCATTCTGAAATTGATGAATGTTTAGGTGATGATGCTTTGCTTGATGAGATTATAGTCTTGAAAATGCTATTGAATCTGTGAAAGGTAAAAGCTTTCGATTTGTTGTTAGTGAAAATTCATGCTTGGAGTTCATAGATTTCTCTAATTCTAAATCCATTGAAGTTGAGAATGGAAATGATAGTTCTAGTTTAGAACTATCTGAAACAAAGAATGTTGTTGACATTGAACATGCTAATGATGATTGTAAAATTCTTGAGATGAATGGAAATGGCAAAAACCTAAAAATTAAAGTGTAAAAAAAGGTTGACATTCACATTGAAGAGAAGTCATTAGAGTTCTATGACTAGTTTGAAGTTTCAACTGCCAAGCAAGACAAGAGAAGAAATTCTGCAAAGAGAAAGAAAAGGAAAAGAATGGATGAAGAGCTTTCATGTCGGATCATTAAAGCAATTCTAAAGCTAAGGTTCGAGTTCCTGATATCACAGTTGAAGGTAGCTTTCCACCAAATTTGCCCATTAGTTTCTGTTGCCCTATCCCCAGCACTACTCATGCTAGCAAGTTTACTTTGAGCTGTATATATTGTTAGAGACACCCCCAGGTCGGTTTAATGAAATCTTGGTCTGATTCTAAAAAAAATAGTCCTAAGTTCTGATTGCAGAAAAACTTATTTGGAAGGAAATAAGAACCCAAAAAAAACTATCATCAAACAAAACCAAATTATCGTCTAAAAAAGTGAATCTCCACATATTGGAAGACTTATTGTAGATCAATAGAGATTTAAGCTAGTTTAAGCACTGACACAAATTTGCACATCTGCACAAATCTTGGAGCATAAGCAAGTATGCTTAATATATGTAAGTTTGAAACGAATTAGTGTTTCTAGTGGGTGAGTAGAGCGGAAGAATCTACCTTGGAGGAACAAAAGCTAGAAATGGCTGCCAATGTCTTGTAGGCGGAGGAAATAAAGGAATTCTGTTCGAGAAGGGGCTCGCATCCGATTAGCTAATTGGCAAGGATTTACCGAAGCTATGTTCAGCTCTAGTTATACGACTATGGAGGTCCACAATTTCTCTCCTCCCAAATGAAAGATGGAAGACGTTTTCAGGAAGATAAGGTGTCAACCATTTCATATCCTACTGCATATTTTACCTAGCCCAAATGCCAACAGGATAGTTACTATTGCCTTGGAAACATACGCATTTCATAGGGAGGAATAATATACTTTTCAATTTTCCCTGTTATATTGTGGAGATGAACCGGTTGCAAGTTTAGCTACACAGCTTTTGGATTAAAAAAAAAAAAATCAACACAGCTCATGAATAAGCCAATTCCAATTGCTAATTTTGCAACTCCAAATTTCAGCCACTTCAAAGATAATGGTAAAGCCGCTTTGGAAACACATAATGTTAGCTACCGTCCACACATCACTTTCATGTTATCAAAAAAACGATTTGAGTTACACTTTTCCTTTCCCTTCCATAATCCAAAACCCAAAATAACCAAATCAACTGTTCAGATTTGTTGAAACTACCATAAATTCGAAACAAAGCAACTGTAGACCGACCTAGGAACAAAAGATCTAATCAACACTTTGGATTCGTAGCATCACAATTCATTTCATTCATCTGAAGCACAGAACAAGTTGTTCTTCTACTAACATTAACAAAAGAAGAAAAAACAGTACAATGGTCCTAAACTCTTAAGCACATAGAGTTTTTTTTGGTTCCTACAGGCCAAGTACACAAAAGGAAGGAAAGCTAGCTACACACAGAAAAGAGATGGGGGGGTTAAAAACAGTGGAACCACACACTAAACTAAGCCTTCTTGGGGGACTTGGTGGCCTTGGATGGTGACTTGGGCTCCTTCTCCTTGGTTGCCTTCTCAGCCTTCTTGGGCAGAAGAACCGGGTTGATGTTTGGCAGCACACCACCATGAGCTATGGTCACCCCCGCGAGTAGCTTCCCCAGCTCCTCGTCGTTCCTCACCGCCAGTAGTACATGCCTTGGGATGATTCTGTTCTTCTTGTTGTCTCTCGCTGCATTCCCAGCCAGCTCCAAAACCTAATTCACACAAACCCCCAAATTAATTAACATTACCCTAAATCAAGCCAGCTCCCCAATTCCAAAGAAAGCAGATCTAACAAAGAAATGCAAGTCAAGTCACATAAATACAAGCCTAGATTCGAAGTAAACAAAGCATAGCAAACAATTATCTCACTAACATGCAAAATCAACCGTTTAATCTCTACACATGTTTCCATTTCAATTCTTCCAACTTCTATGTACGCGTATTACCATATATAAACCCTAGGAAGCTAAATCCAAGTCAACAATCTCAAATAACAAGACATAAAAAAACACAGCAACTGAAAGGAAAGAGTCAAGAGCAAAAGAAGCACAAGAATTACCTCAGCGGCGAGGTACTCGAGTACGGCGGCGAGGTAGACTGGAGCTCCGGTACCGACACGCTGAGAGTAACGGCCTTTCTTCAAGTACCGGCCGATCCTGCCCACGGGGAACTGAAGGCCGGCCTTCACGGACCGAGACACCGGCTTCTTCTTTGGACCGCCTCCTTTTCTTCCTCCGGCTCCTTTCTTCACCTTTCCTCCGGTCTCCATAGCTCACAACTGAAGTTAGCAAAGAAACTGAAGAGGAATTGTTGTTGTTTCTTCTTCTTTCTTCCCTTCCTCGAGAGAAACAGAAAAAATGGAAATAAAAAAGATCTGAGCTGAAAACGAATTGTGTGTGAGCGAGCGAGATGGGCGGTGTTGCCGGGGCAGATAAATACACGGGGGCGAGGAGGAGTGGAAATGGAGAAGAACCTTTCGATGAATCGTGATCGTTCGATTGGATGAAATGAACGGCTGGGATTTGACATGCTAGCCATCCGAGTGATTTGGAATGGACCAATGGGGTGAGAGACACGTTGGCTTGCAAATTTTGGAGGTGAGTTTTGTAACTTTTTGCGATTCCCGGCTCGGTTCCTCTTCTAAATTCAAAACGAAAATTTCAATTTTGCCTCTCTCTCTTTTTTCAAACTCTACTTTTCTTTTTCTTTTTCTTTCGCTTTTCTATTATGATTATAATAAAAAAATTTGCACACAAATTTTCTTTTTTAACCGACGAAAATGCATACCCCATTACCACAACACACAAACTGCAGCTGAAGCTTGTGCTTTGTGCTTTCCGTAGTTATTACTACAATATAAAATGGAATGATAACTTGTGTTTTGTGGGTAGACTTAATTTGAATAAAGATAGATATATTATTCAATATTCATTTACAAGAGAATAACTCTCCATACATGTATATAAAATGTGTAAAGATATTGAGATATAATATTAATCGTCATGATATCATTAGTGAAAATGTTCTTTTGGGTACATAAGTTTTTGTGGTTTCTCCACTAGTACAATAAAATGTGTTTAAGATTAGCATAAGCAGGATCCTTTCGCGCTTAACGTGTAATTATTGGTTTTACACTAAAACATTTACTCCCTCCATCCCAAAAATATTGATATTTTTGGAGATTATAGTTTTGTTCCAAAACAATTGTCTTGCTGGGATATTCTATGAGCAATAAATGTGTTTTTCTCTATTTTGTTATTTATCAATAATGTTGAATTGCAAGCAACCAACCAAAGCTCTTGATTTAAAAAAAAAAAAAAAAAAACTTAAGGCATCTTAGTTTTCCCTCTTTCCTCTCCACACGCTAAGGTTTCTGCTTGTGTTTCCACTAGGGTTTCTGGATCTGGCTAGAGTCAATTATCTGGGTTTTTTCTCCATTCTTGGGAGCTTTTCGTCCATCATCCGGTGGTCTCTCTCGTGCTTATGCACGTCTTTTGTTTTCTCTAGTAGGATTTCTTCACGCCTTCTGCCTTGGCGCGGGGTCTTCATGTTATTGTAGGGTTTCTTTAGGGGTCTGTCTGTCTTGGTCGTTTGGTTACTGTCGATGTCCCTAGTCTTGATCGTTTTCTATCTCTTTTGTCTACCTCTGTAATCGTTTCGCACGTTCTGTTCTTGCTTCTTTTCTATCAATCTTTTTTCAGATTTCTTTCTATTGTGTCTATTTGCCTTTTTCTCTGTCGCCTTTCTTTCTCTCTATGTGTGCAGGCTATCGATGTGACTGTTGCAGGTATCGTGGTACTTTATTGGTGGCCGTTGGTTTTACACTGCTCTATTTTCCTCTCTGGGATTGTCAACTGCAGATCTCGTAATGAGTGAGGAGGTGGCAGGAGGAGTTTGTCCTAATAATCCGCTGGTTCAGAGAGCGGGGGAACCGCAGGCTGAGGATGATGATGTTTTAGTCTTAGAAGAAACAGTGGAGACACAGGAAGGGGCTAAATTCTACTGTATTCTGGGCAAAGTGCTTGGGATGAAGCATCTCAATCCGCAAGCGTTTGTCTCGGTGATGAGGAAGTTATGGAACCCACTTAAGGGTATGGAGGCTGAACAACTGAATCGCAACCTCTTTCTATTTAAATTCCATAGCAAGAGGGATAGACATGAGGCATTGGATTCTGATAAACCATGGTTTTTTTAGAAGCAGCTTGTTGTACTGAAGCTTATTACGGGCGACGAGGTGCTCTCACAGGTGGAATTGGTGGACACTCCAATGTGGATTCAAATTTTCGACATACCCCTCAATTAACGTACAGTGGGTAATGTGAGGGGTATTGCGAGCAAAGTGGGAAGGTTTATAGGTTTTGATGAGAAGGGTGAGCTTGGCTGGGGCAAGTTTGTTAGGGCTCGTGTGGCTCTAAATATGGAGAAACCTCTACGTAAAAGTCTTACTATTCGGCGTGGTGCAGGGCTGTCTAGTGAAGTGTATTACCGCTATGAAGGCATTCTCAATTTTTGTTATCTTTGTGGGCGGTTGGGGCATTCATTAAAGGAGTGTGAGAAGAGAAGTGAGGAGCTTGACGAGGAGGAGATTCTGAGTTATGGAGAGTGGTTGAGGGCTTCCCCTCTTAAGCCCTATAGTGCTAAAATGGCTTCTATCCAAGTGCCAACTTCATGTGGGAATCCGGAGTCTATTGTAGGAAATTCCCAGGCGGTTACACCACAGCATGTTGTGCGAAAGTTATAGTTGGATAAGGAGCCATTTGTAGAACAGATGGAGAGGGATCTCAATATCACATCCTTTGGACGAACTCTGACCATTCGGGAGCCGTCTCCTCCTACTGTAGTGCACATGGGCCAGTGCTCTAATGCGAGTAAAAGTGTTCAGTCTTCACAATTTTGTAGCTCTGGTCTCAGTTCTCCAACTCGTGCGACGTCAGTGGAAGCTGGAGTGTATCACACACCGGAGGATGCTCTGTTGGAAAGTTTCTCAATGGGTATTTCTGGTGGCAAACCGAAGAAAGTGTGATTAAAGGTCGGGTCCAGAAAATCTAGAGATTCATGCGGAAAGGGGCAACCTCACATGAATGATCAGACTGAGACTCTAGCTTTTACATCGGTGCCACTCGTGGAGTCTGGAAGGGATGACGAAGCACCACATGTGACTGAGGAATCGGGCTCTAATTTTGCGAATGCAAGTGTCGATCCTAATCTGACCAATGGAAAGGGGAGAAAGTGGAAGAGACTTGCACGAGAGGGCAGTGTAGTATCAGAGAATAAGGTAAGTGAGGATTTGGGTAAACGGAAAGCTTCTGGTGAAGGCACTAATGAGATGGAATGGGAGGAGGTGGGAAAGAAAGCTAAAGAGAGTGTTCTGGGAGATCAGTTTTTTATTCCGGCGGGAGAGGCGGAGGCTGTTGATCAGCCCCGCCAGACGCAATGAGGATCCTTTCATGGAACTGCGGGAATTGGGAAGTCCCCAAGCAGAGAGCAATTTAATCAAGCAACTTCAGCTTGATTCCCCTTCTCTGGTCTTCCTCTCGAGAGACCAGACTTAAAAGTAATGAGGTTCATAAGTTAAATAATAGATTAAGATACCCCAATGTCTTAGTTGTTGATTGTAAGGCGGTTAGAAGTGGTCGGAAGGGTGGATTGGTACTACTCTGGAAGGATTCATGGGACGTTACCTTACTCACAATATCTCTTCACCACATTGACATCTATGTTCGATTCTAAGGAGAGCAGAATGATTTATGGAGATTTACTGGATTATATGGATGGCCGGAGCAACAATTCAGATACAAAACGTGGGATCTTCTTCGTCAGTTGTATGGCTCATCAAATTTGCCATGGCTGATTATGGGAGATTTTAACGAAATCTTGTTCTCCACTGAGAAAGAGGGAGGTCGGCCTAGGGATTACAGATGCATGGAACAATTTAAGGATGTGTGGCAGGAGTGCCGATTGAAGGATGTGGAGTATAAAGGCAACCTGTTAACTTGGGACAATAATCACAAGGAGAATGGGACTCGGATTCGGGAGAGACTTGATAGAGGAGTGGCCAATGATGCATGGTGTTGTCTATTCCCTTCACATGTCATTGTTCATTTACCGAGGCAGTACTCAGATCATTCACCCTTACTACTCCGTCAAACCTATCGTAATAGAGGTGTTGAGGCAGACCGACGTAGGCCATTCAGGTTTGAAAAAATGTGGTTACAGGATGGTGGGTTTAGGGATGAAGTTGAGGCGGCATTGTCCACTTCTTCAGTTTCTGTTGATCCAAATAATATTGGTTCTAGATTGGAGTTCTGCGCTCTTCGGTTCATAGAGTAAAATGCTAGTCATTTTGGTTTAGTGAACAAGCAACTTAAGTACTATAGATCCAAATTGGATAAACTCCAAGCTTTGCCGATTACAACTACAACCACAGCCAAAATAAGGAGCATTGGTATAGAGGTGAATAAGCTCATACTTAAAGAGGAAGTTATGTGGGCTCAACGATCCCGAACACAATGGTTAAAGGAAGGGGACCGTAATACTGGTTACTTTCATGGTAAGGCCTCTCAGAGACGCAAAAGAAACCATATCAAAAGAATTCAAGATGCCTCTGGACAATGGTTTACTAGGCTGCAAGATATTGAGCATGTAATGGTACATTATTTTCAAGACCTATTTACTGCCAGTGGAAGCTCTGGGGCAGATCGTGTATTATCTTGTGTTGGGGAGACGGTGACTGCAGATATGAATAACGATCTCACCTGTGACTTTACTAGAGAGGAAATAGAGTATGCGTTGAAACAGATGCACCCAACAAAGGTGTCCGGTCTGGATGGTATGTCTGCCCTTTTTTATCAACAATTTTGGGACATTTTAGGTTCTAGTATTAATAGTCTAGTTCTTTCTTTATTGCATTCTAACAGTAGTTTTTCTGCTTTTAATTCTACTTTTATTGCTTTGATTCCAAAAGTCTCAAATCCTACGTCATGTTCCCAGTTTAGACCTATTAGCCTTTGTAATGTCTTCTATAAGATCATAGTTAAGGTTCTGGCTAATAGATTGAAAATTGTCCTACCCTCCATCATTAGTCTGAACCAAAGTGCTTTCGTTCCTGGTCGTCTTATCACGGATAATGCACGCTTAGCCTTTGAGATTTTTTATTACATGCGGAAAAAGAAAAAAAGGAAAAGAGGGGTAGTAGGACTTAAAATGGATATGAGTAAGGCTTACGATCTTGTTGAGTGGTCCTTTTTGGAGAGAATAATGAAAAAGGTAGGCTTTTGTGAGAGATGGGTATCTTTGATCATGAACTGTGTTTCTTCTGTTTCTTATTCTATATTGATCAATGGTACTCCAAGTTCTTCTTTCAAGCCTTCCAGGGGACTTCGTCAAGGTGATCCACTATCACCTTATTTGTTCCTAATCTGTGCAGAAGCTTTCTCAGCCCTCATCAAGGAGGCCGAAACCCGAGATGTGATTCATGGTGTACAGGTTGCTAGAGGGGCCCCCCTAATTAGTCATTTGTTCTTTGCTGATGACTGTTTACTATTCACTAGAGCTACATGGAAGGAGAGTGAGCACATTGTTCAGATCATCAGGGAGTATGAAGAAGCCTCTGGCCAAAGTACTAACTTCGAAAAATCGGAATTTTCCCTAAGCCAAAATATGGATGAACAGTTTGCTATCCAATTCCAAGAGAGGACAGGTATAAAGGCAGTGGACGGATTCCAGAAGTATTTAGGTATTCCTACTGTGGTGGACAGATAAAAAAAAGCAATTTTCAATTCCCTTGAGGATCGAGTCTGCAAGAAACTTAGTGGCTGGAAGGAGACAACACTCTCTCGTGCTGGGAAGGAGGTGCTCATCAAATCTGTGGTTCAAAGTATTCCTACTTACATCATGAGCAATTTCTTAATACCCCGGGGACCTATGACAATATGGAGAGAGCTATACGCAAGTTCTGGTGGGGACATGAGGCCGGGAGGAAAGGTCTATGTTGGATTGCCTGGGATAAACTGTGTTTGTCAAAGAGGCTTGGAGGGCTTGGGTTTCAGAAGCTTGCCAAATTCAACTTAGCCATACTTGCCAAACAGGCATGGCGCCTCCAGACTACATCGGACTCTCTGTTGGCCAAAGTGCTTAAGGCCCGATACTATTGTCGGAGTGACTTTATGCATGCTAGCTTGGGGCATAGACCGAGCTATACATGGAGGAGTATTATCACGGCTCATGATGCGTTAAGCGGAGGAATGAAGTGGATCATAGGGAATGGCAAATCGGTATATGTGTGGGAGGACAAGTGGATAGACGAGGGAAATCTGGTCCCGAACTTACATAATGGTGCATCTCTAGCTGCGAAAGCAACTGTTCATGAACTAATTAAGGAGGACACTCGCTCATGGAATACAAACATGATCCGAGACGTTGTCAGGGCTAGTCATGCTGCAGCAATCTGTCAAATCCCTCTTAGCTTCTGACTTCCAGATGATATATTCTCCTGGCAATTGACCAAAGATGGCACCTACACAATACGGAGTGGCTACCATTTCCTCATGACACATACTGAGACAGCAGCGACAACGGATCCAGATGCTCTGCGTTCATGGTGGAAGCAAGTTTGGTCCTTGATTATACCCCCCAAGATTCAGACATTTTTATGGAGACTGTGTTATGACTCACTGGCAACTCGTATAAACTCAGGTTTTGAAATATCCAGGTGAGTTCTCAGTGCCCATTATGTGGGACGGATGATGAGACAGGGTTACATTTATTTCGAGATTGCTCTTGGTCTAATCAGGTGTGGCTTGCTTCAAACATCAACCTCCCTGGATCTACAACTCCCACTCCGCGTTCGTGGCTTATGGAACTGAACACGACGATGGATGAACACGCCTTTATCCTAGCGATAGTTGTCATGTGGGTGATTTGGAAGGCTCGAAATCAAGTAGTCTTCAATAATGATCTTGGTCTTCCATCGTCTACTGCCAGCAACGCCTTAACCTACTATCAGGATTATATCCGGGAAAACATGGGTTCACCAAGCCAACGTCGAGGGAGCGCGAGGGTTCAGGATCCTCCTTGGTAGCCCCCTCCTTATGGTACTGCCAAACTTAACACTGACGCAGCTTGCAGACCTCATGACATGGGGTTAGGGGCAGTAATCCGTGATGAACAGGGAGTGGTATTACAGTGTGAATTCTGACATGTACAGGGCTATTTTGACCCCTTGGTTGGAGAAGCAATAGCGACACTTTTCGGCGTTCAACATGCTCGTGATGGTGGGTTTCGGTCTTTTATTTGGGAGGATGACAATCTCTTGTTGGTCTCGGCTCTGCGATCACAGACGATACCTAACAATCAAGCCGGTTTGATCATTCGGGATATTTTACATTTAGCATCCCATTTTACTAGTTTTACGTTTTTCTCATATTAGACGTTCTGCTAATAAAGTAGCTCATATACTTGCACAGGAAAGGGTTCGCACTGCCAATATTTATCTGGGATGAGGACGTTCCTCCATGTGCTGAACACTTTGTAACCGCTGAACTTATTGAGTAATGCAATGAGTTGCTTTGGTTCTAAAAAAAAAATGTTGAATTACAAGGAAAGTTTATTTTACACACTATATGCAAGTATTATTAGCAAGAACATGAATTTTATATTTTTTAAAAATACCATATGGGTTATTGTTAGCCTAAACATGGCTCTAATGCAAAATTAAATCTTCGGAAAACACACACAAAAAAGGATTAGCTAATCCATTCCCCTCCTAGATTTCTGGGCCAACAACAGTTACATATTCCACTGATTATTTATTTTTCGAATTTGTTACCTACTATCTTTAACCTAGACGCACACTTATAAAATATATCTACACACTATACTTATAATATAATTATTCTGATAAAATTAGACCCAAAAAAAATATTCTGATACAATTAAATTTAAGATAAAATTCACTACTAATAATAATAGTTGGGATTCTGTAAGTTAAACTTACTCAGCATATACAAAAATATCTATTTACGTTTCTCATACTAACATGGATAGCATATCTTAAATTTATCTATTATTTATTTTTAAAATTTGAATTTTTACTTTAAGATTTGGTCTATCCATGAGCATGACAATTGTTATCTAAGTATATCACGTAGGTATATTAAGTCGGGACCATATCTAATAGTTAACTTGACATCTATAGAAAAAATAATGTACTCGATTCTTATCTTTAGGCTTAAATTTAGGAAAATATGCAAACCATACAAAGGAATGGAAACCTTAAAAGGTTTCCTTATGAATTTATTTGTAATATTAATTGGCAACCTTTATGGAAATTTGTTGTAATTTATTTTAACAAACATAATTAATATGCAAGATCCCTGCGAGGGAATCATGTCACCAGTGGTGCAGAAGCTTTTGATAGAAAAATTTAGAACAAGACATTGCTCTATTTGAAGGGAAAAAAAAGGGGGGGGGTGGGGAATAATATAGAATTATTGAAATTCTTCTACTACTTACACTTTTATATAGACCCTATAAGATTTAGAAAAGGAAATTGAGTCAAGATATTTAGGGTACTTATACAAATAACAATAATGATACAGTAAAAATATATCGTAGAATGTGCTAGGTTACGAGATCATATTGGCTAATATTGTTGGTGATATTCCCTCAATCCTAAGAAAATATTTAGCTTGATTTTAGAACTAATTTATCACAACTCATGCAACAATTTATATGGATAAAACAGATTGAACATATAGAGGTGACGAGAGACAGGTTTGAAAATTTATGTTTGCAACTGACAAATCTAGGAAGGGTGTAGGTTTAAATGAATTGTATATATTGTGTTTAATATTGTGATAGATAATTTATAAAGGCAAATGCCATTAGAAATATAGATGGTTGAATGGAGGGAGGTAGAAATCAATAGCAGAATTCATTTTGTATAACTGGAAAATATTTATTTTCTTAAAGGAAATCCTAATTGATTGAGAAGATTGACTTGATGGACGGTTGTTAAAGAGACATGTTGGCAATCCACATGGGCTGGCATGAACTAATGAATAGGAGCCATGTCAAGTTACATATTGAAGGACACTATATTGCTAGTCACTGATGGATCTATGTTTAGGGGTCCAAGTTGTATAGTATCTGGTTTATTAGGATTCATTTCATTGCCCGGCCTAGACTTGGCCTGGCCTAGACTTGGTTTGGACTGGATTAAGTATAGACAATGTTTAGTTGACTAGAGTGTATAATTGGACTTTGAACTAGTCCAAACAAATCATATTTAGTTGTACATGGACCAGAATTAAATGATGAAAATAATTAGAATATCTTTTTTTGTTATAAAATAAAGTATAAATACAATATGAATACTGTTTGTACCATATACATATATAGTATATACCTCATGTTTATATATATATATATATATATATATATATATATATATATATGTTACAGATAGTGAAAAATGACGAAGAAAAACTGGGTAGCAACCCGAGTTCCTCACCAATTTCTTCCTCCATCCTTCTTCTTCTCCTTCCAAATCCTTCCTTAAATTGCATTCTTTTACAACACGTTATCAGCACGAGTTAGCCTATACCCGGAGCAAATAAAACCGACCAGAAACCGGTGAACAGAGGAGAGGAAAGAAACAAAATTCGGCCGGCCGTTTTCATCTCCGGCGACGGCTTCCGCGCCGCCGTGCACGACACCACCACCACCATCGAGATCCTCTCGCCGCTGTCGACCGAACGGCGTCCTCCTTTTCCGCCGCCGCTGTCGGACGCGCCGACAGGGAGGCACGACCCGCTGCAGGATCCGGCGACCCGGAAATGCACAAACGGGTCTGCCTCACCTGTTCTTGCCGACCGGTCGCGCCCTTGTCGTCGCCTCCGCCGCGCCTATGCCGCGTCACCTTCGCCCCCATCTGTCGCCGCCAGCCGCAGTCGCCTGGCGTCGTCCCGTCGCCGACTCGCCATCGCCGGCAGCGACGTGTGTGTGGGTATTTTTTCTTTTTTTCTTTTGCTTTAAACGGATTTTGTTGATTATTGTCGGATTGTTGTTGTTGTTTAATTGTTGCTGTGAATTGTTGATGGGATTATGATGTTGTTAATGGGAAGTCCACGGGCAGTAATTTTTGGCCGGAATCCGGCGTGAACAGTAATTTTTTGGCCGGAATCCGGCGACCGTGAACAGTGTTCGGTCGGGATCTGACGAACCCGGAATTTAGCATCTCGGGATTTTTCCTGGCAAGCCCAGAAGTGTTTGGCTGGAATTTAGCATCTCGGGATTTTCCAGGCAAGCCCGGAAGGCTATTATACTTATTTTGTGTTTGGCCGGAATTTAGCATCTCGGGATTTTCCTGGTAAGCCCGGAAGGCTATTATACTTATTTTGTGTTTGGCCGAAATTCAGCGCCTCGGAATTTTCCCGGCAAGCCCGGAAGGCTATTGTTCGGGCTCATGTAAGGCCCATCGCCTTTAATTTGCAGTTATTTAATTTTTATTGGGCTAATTTTTAAAAGGCCCATGTATTAATATGATATATTATATATATTATTACTGAAAGATTTATCGAGTAAGCATACCTTCTATTATAATATTCAATATTGGCCGGCTAAGCCGCCTTTTTATTACAAATTGGGCTATGAAAAGGCCCATTATACTTACTTTCTTGATTTTCTTTATGTTTTTGCTTGGGTTCATACAAGACCCATCAATTTTAATTTTTTTGTCATTTATATTGGGGTAATTAACAACAGGCCCCTGATTATTTATTTTAATTAAGCCTTTTTAATTATGTTATTTGATTTTGGGCTCTCAAAATTTCCGGAAGAAATTTATCATGGGCATTAAATAGTTTGGAAGACTAAATGAAAGAGTCCAGAAGACTCAAAAATGCAGCAAAGACCAGAAGTCTTACTGCCAAAAGATCCTGCAAATTTTTATATGACCACCAGAAGTGGGACATTGAATGACCACAAGAAGATGGTTATTCTCACGAAATTTTAATTATAAGTGTACGCACCTGAAGAAATGCGTGTCCCAGCAGGACAAATGTAATATTGATGCAAACCATGTTTGGTCGAGATGATGACCACGATATTGAAATATTATTCTTGCTTACCCTGAAGGTGCAAGTTGACATATATTGATTTAATTTTTATGTTCAATTTTATTTTTATATCCAGTTTTATTATTTCTGTTATATTTATTATATTATGTTTACCTTTACTGCTTAATTCTTTTTATATGGCATTGTCGTTTCTCGAATAATGACCCCGGCATTTGTCTTGAAGACAATGCAATGATGTATTCCGTACTTAATAAACGGAAATTATTCACATAAAAGTAAATTAATCTGCTCCAGAAGAGCATGAATTTTAATGTGCTCCTGAAGAGCAATGTGAAGAACACAAGTAATGCTGTTGCATACCTATACTATGAAGAACACAAGTTTAACTATGATCTAGAAGATCATATGCATACGCTCCTGAAGAGCATAAACTCCTGAAGAGTATAAAATTTTCTTGTTTACAGCAATTAAACAAATTGTTTTGTTATGGATCCCATTAAATTGATTCTGCTCCTTTCCTTGAAGTGAATGAGACAGTATAGTGCCTGTTGCCAAGGATATGGAAGAAATTATTCCAACTATTATGACTGTGAAGATTATGACAAAAGGCAAGGCTAAAAGAAAACATACATATTATTATTACAGAAGGGATCATTACTTGAGAACATCCACATAGAGGAATTGTTCTCACACATAAAGCTGAATGAAATTATTTAACGGTTGGGTACAACATTAACCCTGAAACTCTGAGCCTCACCATTAATGTTGACCCTAACACTGTCGTTCTAGGAAAACCACATACCACACATGTTGTTTTCTCCAGGTATCTCAAACCGATTCGTTGGAGGAAAACATAGTGGAATCACACCATGATTCTCTCCTGCTTGCCACAAAGTCTCAGTAATCAGTACCATGTTAGGCTTGTACTGATTCTTCAGATCCCTTAAGGTATGCACAAAATCTTGAGACCTTCTTGCTATACCCCTGCAATTCCACAGTAAAAGTCATACCTTAGGCCATGTAGGTGGTAACCCAGTCACCCTTGGGACACTCCGAGCCATCATGGAAACCTGATAATAACTGCTTTGATTTAAAATTTGACATGAAGGCTCTAGCTGAAATTCCTGCAGTCTATTAGATATGAAAAACATAATAGAGTTAGCCGAGCCATAAAAGGAAGCCCTTAGATTGCTTTGGTCCTCTAGGAAGAATGTTTCTTCCATAGGAGTTACAAAGAAACTAGATGAATGTAGTTCATCAACAAACACTAAACGAGGAATTCTCGCCAGATCATTCGGTAGTTCCTCTTGCTGCTCATTCACCATGCTATAAGCTAACCTATTTCTTCTTCCTAGAGAGGCACCCTCAACAAAGAAAACAGTAGCTGTGGAAGGCATTTTTCTTGTCTTGTTGATTTTTCTGAGTTTTCTACATCATCTTGTCTCAACCGCCTCCCCTTCTTATAGTCTGAGATTAGACAGCTAGGTGTCAGTTTTTCAACTGTGAACCCTTTTTCTGTCTCCAAAAAGATCCAGAAGATTTTTCGGTAATTAAAACTTTGCATTATTTGTCAGTAAACTCCAAAACTTTTCAATCTTCGAGGTTTTGCTTGTGAAAAAGTTTGCCACTACTTTAATTATTGTCCAAAATAATTCTAATCTTTTTCGACATGAGTGGCAGAAATAAGCCTAAAAATTGGCACATATATTGCTAGCCTAAAGCTAGCAGTTGAGTAATTGAAACTCAACATATCCAGCCAGAAGCTGAGATGCTCTAGCCTGAAGCTAGAAATTTTAAGTGTTTAAATATATAAGTTTATATAGCCTGAAGCTAAGACTAACTAGAAGTTGGCTGATAGATATGCAATTTATAGCTAGTATGCACCAGCCAGAAGCTGGTAAATAATTTTTTCTAAGTTATCCGGCCTGAAGCTGGCACATAAATAGCAGCCTGAAGCTGGCACCAACTTGAAGTTGGTATATGGACTTATTGTTTGGCATGACCGGTTGGGCCATCCCGGGTCAATAATGATGCACGAAATTTATTGGGTCATTCATTGAAAAATCAGAAGTTTTACAATCAATGAATTTCCACGTATTTGTGTGCTGCGAAATTAATTATATGGCCTTCCTAAGATGAGATTGGCCTGGAATCACCAGCAAGTTTTGAAAATAATTCAGGGACATGTACGCGGACCAATAACTCCGCCGTGTTGACCATCTAGGTAATTTTTACGATGCATCGACTAGATGGTCCATTGTGTGACTCAAGTTGGCATTGTGCGCACTTATTTAATAATTTGGCCACTTGCGGGTACATATCCCGACTTATGTTATTAGACTATATGTCTAGATAATGCTGGTATGTTTCTTCAATGGATAATGTATATCATTGGAAATAAAACCAAACAGATCTGTGCTATATTGGCAATTGATTGCAGGACCATTGATGAAATATCGCTGTTTGAGAAAATGGTATTTTATATGCAGTAACACTTGAGTGCATCAAGCCAACATGATAAGATTTCCCCTCTAATTGATTAATGGTCACATACTTAGTATCTCCCATCTTCGGACCATCGATTATAAAGTATAAAAATGCTCCACCACAGCATTGTTTTGTTGGTCCTTAAAGAAGATTGGGAATATATGTTGTGTATGTTAATTTGATGATAGAGTTTACCCAACATAAGGGGGAGGAAAGAAGCAGCTGGATCAAGATTCAAGATTGTTGAAATGCATTATGATCCTCATATAATCAAAAGAAGATGATTCATTTGCAGGAAAATTGATATGCAATTGCCAGACACATTTAAATTAAGTGTGACCATATACCAGCTACAAATGCTCCTGTTTAAATTGATGTTCCCGAAGAACAATATAAGTAAGCAAATGAATCTATAGATTATACTCGGTTCCAAAAAGAAAAGAAATTCTCGATAGAGAAAAAAAAAAGATGGCCCCAGTAAGAAAATAAAATCCTCCAGAAGAGGTTGATTCTCTGACACAAATTGATAAAGTTCCAGAAGTAACACAGGTACCTGAAATAAATGAGTTTGATGAGATCTCAATTATGGTGTCAGAGATAAGATAGAAACGAAGTGAAATAACCGTCGACGGAATACAATTTTTATTTATAGCGCTAAGTATTAAAATGAGGATCATGAACCTACTAATGAATGTATGTGTTGACCAAAATAAAGAGATATGATTAAAGGCTGTGTTGGACTCGCTTGTGAAGCGAGAAAATTTTCGGACCGGTAGTCCGTACACCAGATGGATGTAAAATTGATTGGTCGAAAAATGGGTACTTGTGCAGAAAGATATTGAGATATAATGCACGGTTTGTAGCACAAGGTTTACCCAAATGACCTTGTATTAATTGTGAGGAGATATACTCCCCTGTGGCGGATGCAATTATTTTGATAAGTCTGGAATTATATGAAAAGAATTAGAAATGCATCTAATGAATATTTTTACAGCCTACTATGGATCCATAAGTTGTGAAATATACATGAAGATCCCTGAAGGATCCAAGTTGCCTGAAGCAACTAATTCCTGGGAAATTACAAAAATTAAATTAAGTTTAAATCATTTTTGAGTATGAATAAATTTTATGTTGATATCTATATGGTTAGTGATTGGAACTCCAGAAGAGGCTTCCAAATACCGTGCTATTAGACTGGTCCTGGAGTACCCTGTCTTAGTACAATATGTATTGCTTGTAACATAAAGCCTGAAGCTTTTAAGCCTATTGGCAAGATATGTATTTGCTCTTATCTTCGGAAAATAACAAATGTGTAATCTTGTGAACC
Source organism: Turnera subulata (assembly GCA_028386065.3). Taxonomy (NCBI): domain Eukaryota; kingdom Viridiplantae; phylum Streptophyta; class Magnoliopsida; order Malpighiales; family Passifloraceae; genus Turnera; species Turnera subulata. The sequence continues at coordinate 73,281 of JAKUCV010006359.1, forward strand.
CAAAAGAGAGTAAAGTTGATTTTGCAGATGTAGATCCCTTATTCAGTCCACATAAAGCAGAGACGGACATCAACTACAACTCTACACATGATATTACAATATCATCGGGACTACAAAAGCAAGATGACAAGATAGACGCTCCAACGACAAAATCATGAAGATAATGCTGTCAACTCTGTCCAATTAAAGCAATGATGTATCAAAGTGATCAGACAACACACACGTCACCAGAAGTTGACAAGGACGATTGGCATGCAACGATATCAAGGAATCAACAGAGGTCAAGATGAGGGGGAGTAGAATACGCACTGCACTCTTTTTTCCTTCACCAAGTTTTTATCCCACTGGGTTTTTCTTGGTAAGGTTTTTAATGAGGCAGTTGTCCCAAAAAGCGTATTCTACACAAGGTACAAACAGCATTCAAGGGGAAGTGTTATAAAATAAAGTATAAATACAGTATGAATACTGTTTGTACCATATACATATATAGTATATAACTCATGTTTATATATATATATATGTTACAGATAGTGAAAAATGATGAAGAAAAACCGGGTAGCAACCCGAGTTCCTCACCAATTTCTTCCTCCATCCTTCTTCTTCTCCTTCCAAATCCTTCCTTAAATTACATTCTTTTACAACATTTTTAATATAAAAAAATATCAATATAGAATAATAATTTTCATATCAGACTATGTACAGTGTATTTATTATTATTAATCACATTTGATGTGGCCGAATATGGCCTTCCACACAGTGGGGTGGTAGCAGTTGAGCCCGTGACTCCCCGACACTATGACGCGTGGCAGGCGAGTAGACCTGGCAATCCGTGTTGTCGTGTCGGGTTCGTGTCGGGTTGAACAGGTAAACGGGTTCAGATTCTTCAACCCGACCCAACCCATTTAATAATCGTGTCGTGTCATGTCCAACCCGTTTATTATCGTGTCGGGTTCGTGTCGACCCGCGGGTTACCTATTAAATCTAACAAGGATAAAAGTCGCTTTGAAAAATTTCTATTTTGCACAATTCATTGTATTTTTTAAGCAAATAAGCATATAATTAAATTTTCTCATATATTACATAAACTTATAAATTGTAGACTCATTATATTTTGGATAATTTTAGTAACTTTGACCTGAAATATTAAATAATTATTGTATTAAATCAGTAAAATATCTATACCTTAAATATAATCGGGTCATAAACAGGTACCCATCGGGTTGACGGCTCAACCCGCGACCTGACCTGCTAATTTTTGTGTCGGGTCGGGTCGACCCATTTAATTAAACGGGTTGAAAATCTCTGATCTATACCTGCTAATTTCGTGTCGGGTTCGTGTCGTGTTGTCGTGTCAATACCCGTTTTGCCAGGTCTACAGGCGAGGGTGTCCTCTGGTGTCCCGGTAGGGCTGTCTCTCCTATGAGGAGGGTCTAATGCCAGGCTGTAACCGATATTGACCGGGCCCTGGGCCGACGGGGCGATGATGACACCACTGATGCCCTTTTTTTTCTTCAAAAAAAATATTAATCACATTTTGAATGATAATCCATAAAAATTTATTGATTAATATTATTCTTCAAAGAAGACATCTTTGGGCCCATGTTTATATTATATATATATATATTAACAAATTTTATAACTAAGAATGTTAATCATATTTTTTAATGCTTTAATTTTTCTCGATTTCAATTTTAGGTATAAACATCAATTAATCAAAATTTCTTACTTAAAATTTGAGTTAAATAGCTCTTGGTATCAGAAGAGCTATTTTTGAAACATATGCGGTTAATTTAGCTTTAGCTGTGTATAACAATATGATTTTGGATTGGGAAATAGCCTCTTTTATTTCCAGTATTCAGGTTTTACTTGCCAGATGATTTCTTGCATGTAATCTTCATGGATTTGCAGTAGTGATATTAAACACCTTGACGTTAAAAAAAAAAAATTAATTAAACATCCAAAAATTTAATTACTACCAATTTTCCGATTCCATAATTCATACATTGTACTCTTATCATGCCAAACTAAATATATTTAATGCCAATTGGAGGATTAAAATTCGAATTTAATAAAATCTCTCAATTTTTTTCAACTCTAGTAACCTAAAAAGCCATTTTTTTTTCCAAAAATTCAATTTGGCCATACTAAATCAAGTTTCCAAACCATCAATCACTATACTTTAAACAATTCCACTCAACTAATTTCGAGATTAGAACCCAAATTGACAAAAATCCCCAAATTTCGCCCATTATGGACCCTGAATTTTCAATCCACCAAATCTTTCAAATTCAACACGAATTCAAACTTCCTGAGCATCAATCAACCTTCTTGAGCATCAACCAACCTTCTAGGAACCAAACTCCTGTCACTATTCAAGCTAAAAAACATCCAAGATAAAAAAGATTTTTCAAAAGATTTACCAATTTTGACTTGGATCTATTCAAGAACCCAGAATGATTAGTTTTAACCCTCCACATTGTTCTTTTATGACGACGCACTGTCCTCGGCGGTTCGTTGTGGTGGTTGCCGTGGTCGAAAATGGTGGGAAAGAGGAAAGGAAGTGGCTCTCCACATGGAAGGAAAGGGGAAAAAAGGTGAAAAACGAGAGGTTCATGAGAGGAGGTGGCTAATCACGAGTGAACATGATGAAGAAACAAGAAAGAAGATGAAAAAGAAGAGGAGAGAGGGAAGATAAGGAAGAGAAGAAAAAGATGGAGAAGAAGAAAAAAATGAAGGTAGAGAGAACGGGGAAGAGAGAGGAGAGAGAGAAGAATGGATGTGTAAAGAGGAGTTTTATAACCCCTGTTTTTTTAGAATATCGTAAAAAAGGGCAGGGACATTTTTGTCCTAAATCGTGAGTCTAACGCTTCTGGATTTCAAGGCGGCATCCCTCTTTCAGCCTCTTAGTCCAAGGCCGAGTCCCGCACTCGTGCACCAAAAGTCTACCTGAGTCGGGTGGACTTCTCGCCTTTTTTCGTCCCAAAAGCGGACTTTTGGACTAATCCCCCAACCAAACGGGCCATTAGACACTTAATTGGAATTGTATGAGAAAAAAGAAAAAAAATGATGTTAAAATGGAAAACTCAAAAATCAAACCTTTAATCTCATAGGCTAAATTACACCTCATACTGACCACTATACCAACTGATATCTTTTGATGAATTACAACTATAAATCTATATAAGCATATACCCTCTATATCGGCCGCTATTGCTAGAGCCTAGAAGTTGTATGATACCTTAGGTACACCCTGGTTCTTAATAAGATATTTACTTGATGTGCATTAGTTGTTGGAATGGATTGAGGGTTATAGATCACGGGCTTACCCTTATGCATATTAGTATGCACAAAAAAGTGATAATCAACGCATGTGTTAGTCAATTTTACTGTACCAAGTACTCGACCAATTTAATTGGTAAATAAATGCTGAAAAAATACTGGGATTGTGTTTATTTGGTGTAAGTAATGCATTGGAGACATAATTTCCGAAGGGAATTGCCCCATTTAGTATGGAATGGTGCATAACAAGGGGCACCGGTGTGCCCGTTAGTGCACAATCGAGCAAGTGCACGATTGGCCAAACCAGCCAGCCAAAGTGAGCCAAGTAGCTCAGAAATATATTGTTGGTGACTTTAGGTAGGCAAGCCAGTATATATGTGGCAGGAGCCAATTGGCTGAGATTTAAGCATAAGGTGGCTCGCGCTTGGTACAGGTGGCATCAAATATACAAATAGAGTCTAGTCACCTACTTCCCCATACTTTTAAGGTGCAAGCAAGGACCTCTCTCACACACTTTCTACCCAGTTTTGTGCTCAGCTCATAAGAGAAGAAAAAAGAGAGGACGAGAGGAAAGAAAGAGAGGTGAGGCTAAGATAATTTTACTCTTGGGAAGATTGACCTTTGCTCACTAAAAGTGTATTTTTGGCCAAACCACTAGGTGAAACCAAAGCCAAAAGTTAGCTAATATCCATAGATTTTATTTGCACCAATTTGGATATTTTTGGAGTAAAAGTGAGAGAGTTATATATTCTCAAAGCTTAGTGACTTATAGTAGTTCTACAGCTTGACCCAGAGGTGGTATTGGAGCAATATCTCATGCTACAAAGCTTGGATTAGGGAGTTTTTGGTGGCTTTGGAAAGCTAATAAAGAGGACGACAATTTAATGTTGAAGCCTGATGCTGAATAAGCATGTAAGTATCCTGGTTTCCTTGATGATGTTTATGTTGGTATAAGGAAACCTCTACTCGAGCTAAGGAAAGAAAGGATCTGTGATTAAATTGTATTTCACATACTATAGCTATTCTTATTAACTTGCGGTGTGCACTTCTATATGTGCAACAAGACACTAAGGACCCAAAATGTCTATTTATTAGAATAAAAAAAAGTAATGGTTAAGAGGGTGACGAGGAGGATGATTTTATGGCCGTGGACCACTCTGCTTTCTTTTCTTTTTTTAATCACAATAATAACTTGTTTTGGATTTATTGTGGAGGAGGTGGTGGTGCAGGCACAAGCTGTGGAGAGATGAGCGAAGGCGAGGGGGCGGTGGGGGAGGCGGCGATCAATAAAAGAGAGGAGGAAGGGGACGTTGGGTGTGGGTGGTAGGGAGGAAGATGAGATTTTTTAAAACTTTTTCATTATTATTTTTATGTTTTTTCTCTTTATAAAATTAAAAAATGGTTAGAATGGTCATGGTAAGCCCACGTGTTGCCATCAATACCCTCTATCAAAAAATCGGCTGAACCTGGGGTTGGTTCATACTAAGGTATTAAAATTTTGAAATAATAAAGTTGAAGTGGCAAAGTAAGGATTTTTTTAGTTGATGTACCAATTTGTTTTAGAAACAAAGTTGGGCAGGTAAAATGTATTTAACCCTATATTATGTCCAGTTGGCCATTTTAGGCTAACTTATACCAGTTGATGACTTATTGGTGCAAATGGTCATTGTTGGTTGATTGGTGCCTTGATGGTGTATACTGTGGTTAATAGGCCATTACTGGTTAATCGTATATAATTTATGTATTTATGACTTATCAGAGAGGGGTGTATTTGTTCAGCCCTGACCATTGTTGGATCTTTTTGTTTTGGTCTCAGAAATTGGCGTGCTGTTCCCAGTTGGTTTTGAAGCAGGAGTGATTAGTGACTAGGGCAGTCCCTAAATTCCTGTCAGGAAAAGGGCACTGAGGAGCTGCAGATAATTACACCTTTCTTCCTAGTTTGCTATATTTTGATGATGCATAATGGTTGTGCTTTGTATGTGTGACATATTTGTTGCCTATGTTGCTTAGTTGCATTGTACTTATGATTAGCATTGTACTTGTTATGGAGCTACAGATAAGAACACCTTTCTGCCTAGTTTGCTATATTTTGATGATGCATAATGTTTGTGCTTTGTATGTGTGACATATTTGTTGCCTGTGTTGCTTAGTTGCATTGTACTTATGATTAGCATTGTACTTGTTATGGAGCTGCAGATAAGAACACCTTTCTGCCTAGTTTGCTATATTTTGATGATGCATAATGGTTGTGCTTTGTATGTGTGACATATTTGTTGCATGTGTTGCTTAGTTGCATTGTACTTATGATTAGCATTGCACTTGTTGTGTTTATGATTGGCATGTGATTGCCTTATTTGTGTTTGTGATTGTGGTACTACTCGCTAGTTGGTTGAGGAGCATTGGTATGCGGGGTAGTGTTTGCGAGGCATGCATGTACCGTGAGATGGTGGGTACTTGTAAAAAACTTGTGCATCATAGATATTGGCATTAGGTGCCTTGTATAAGGCTCTATACACGAGATACACTTTTTATTTAAGTTTAAATATTTTTTTGCCCAAGCATATGTGAGGTGTCTTATACATTCCTATATATGGCAAACCCTCGAGTGTAGCACTTTGGTTTTGTCGATTATCACTTTTTATCGGCTATGGAGCAATGATGGTTTTACCATTAAATAAAATCTAGGTGGCAACTCCATGGTTTAAGTGAAAAGTCCAAAGGGATATTTAGCCCGGGTTCTCACAAGAACATGGATGGATTCGTAGCTACATTTATTCATCAAGTAAAATAAGAGAGTTGTCCTTTAAGTTAGTGGGTTTTCTGACCCTCCAATCAAAATGGTTAAAGAACATACAAAGAAGGAGATTTGATTTTTCTTTTTTTGGCTTATTATTACAAAGAAGTTACAAGAAGACAAGTTAAAGAGTGGAAGAACAACAATAATACCAATGACTACATTTTTGTGAAGTGGACTAAAAGTTATAGAACCAAATTTGTACAACAACCTCCTACCAAATATTTTAATTGGAAAACTTCTGTTATTTTTCTTTAGTTTTCAAGTACCTACTTACTATGAGGTATATAAATAGCCTTCCTATCCTCATTTAGAAGTGAAGACAAATGAGTAGAGATGTGAGGGGATATGTTATTAAGCTTGCTTAGGTCATATAAAACCTTTGAGAGATCATTAAGTCAAACATTATAAACAAGGATTGAGTAGCTTTTTGTGTCTTAGAAAAATCTTTTCTTAGAGTGAGATTGGTTTAATCTTGCTTGCATATTGTGAATCAAAGCTTGGAAAATTTTGGATTGAGTTAGGTATGAAGCATGAGCTTTTGAAAAAAAAATTGGATTTAGGTTTGGATTGATCTTTTAAAAAAAGCTAAATTGGAGCTTAAAAAAGATTTGAAGCTTGAACCTTGATTTTAAAAAATTAAGGATAGGTTTGGGTTGAACTTTTTGTTAGAGCTAGGTTAGAGTTGAACATTGAGAAAAACTCTTGTAACTGAAGCTCTGAAAACGCTAGGTTGTAATAGGCTGAGTTTCACATTTGAGGAAATCAAATGGTGTTGTTAGCAAATCCCGATGGAGAGTCTTGAGTAGCGGATGTACTCATTAGAAGGAACCACTCTAATTCATTATATTTGTGATTGTGTTTGATTGCTCTCTCTTTTTTTTTTCTCAATTTTTTTGGTGTTTCTTTGAAAATATGGAATTTTACTGTAGCCTCCTTTTTGAAATTTCTGAAAAGTTGTTTTAGGAGCTAATTTTTTTTGGGAAGCCCAACAATCACTCAAAGCCACCACCATCTTTGACCGCTGGTTTCTTTATTTTCTTTTCATATTAGATTTTGCTAACAATTAATTGAGATGTATTGATTGCTTTTTGTACTTGGCTTGAGTTTTGAGTTCAGGTTAGCGGTGGCGAAACAGGTTAGGGATTTTAGGTTATCGATAGGGTTATAACGCTCGCAGGTTAATTGAAACGGGTCATACCATAAGCTGGACCAGGTTTTTTAATCGGATAGCCACGTGTCACCCTTTAATTCAACTACCACACTTTAAAAGCCACATAGGTTGAGGCCAAGCTCTGACCTCACAGGTCAGCGTCTAGGTGGATGCCAGCCAAGTGAGCCCAATTTTGACTGGGACTAAATGAAACCAATTTCATAAATATAGACACTAAATTGGCCCAAATAGAAACAGAGAGACTCAATCAGTCTAAAAGGTACAATACTGGTGGCAAATTGGGGGTTTTGCCTTTTAAAAAAAAAAAACAATCTCCATGGACCAATATCAGCGCAGGTTTACTTGCTATTAGACAAAATCCAAAATATTTGGGCTCAATATCAGTCCTATTTAGTGTGAGCCCAAAAGTAGCCCAGTCCAAGAAACAAATATCTGTTTTTAGCATAGTAGTACGTGTACGCCTATGATTCGATCTCAAGAACCGCCAATTGTCTCGCCCTCGGATTCGTTGACCGCCATGATTTTCTCACAGACTCCCTCCCTATTTATTACATCAAAACCCCAAAGCCCAAGGCCACCTCACCCCGTCAATCTGATCCATTACGATAATTCCTCTTCTCTTTTTCTCTCTCCCCGTCTCCCCATCCCCCTCTGTTCCCGCAATCTCCAGATTTAGGGTTTACGCCCTCTCTCTTTCTCTCGATGTGCTAACTCTCCTCTTTTTTTTTTTTTTGTCCTGTCTTTTCTTCTAATTTCAATTTTAAACGTCTTCTTTTTTTTGTTCTTTAAAACGATCTGGGAAAAGAAAAAGAGAAGATTTAGGGTTTTGATTGGCCGGGGTGGGTTGTAAGAGGAGGGGGGTTTCGAAGAGCGGAGGGTTATAATGCCTTCGGTGCCCAAACACGTAATATTGAGTCCTATAGTTCCTTATTTGACTCCCTTTTACGGTGGTTTGTACTCTCATCGTTTGAAAAAGCTCCATAAAGGTGATCGTCGTGGTAATCTTAGTTAACATTAGGCCCCTGCTTCTTCTTCCTTTTTTACAGAAAAAAGAACTCTTTTTGCTATTTTTTCGCGTTCTCCCTTTTTCTGTCGCTCTCTGTTAGTTCCTCTCTCCGTTTTCTACACGCGCTTTCCGATAATCAGACATACCGAGTTGTGTTTGGGATTTTGATTCTGTCAACAGTTGTTCCCCGACATAAGATGTAAGTGTTTCTTTTTTTTTTTTTTCTCTCACAATTAGTTATTGATTTTTTTTTGCAGGTTTTATATGGGTTTGATACTTTTGGCTTATTTAATTCTATTGAATAAGAATGCATCGAATAATAATGTTCACTAATTGTTCATTACTTGGACTGTAATTATGGAAACGATTGCGTGCCAAAAATTGATTAATTTGGTAGAGATATATTTGTTTTTGGGTTTTGCGATTCTTCTTATGCGATGTAACTATTTCTGATGAGTAATATCGCTTTAATTTGCTGGTGTTTTGTTTTGGATTGTTAATGGTGATGTGTTCGTGGTGATTTCTTCCAGTTTTGTGTGAAGTTGTTTGGTGGTATCGATGGATATGGGTTCTAGACGTCGTGGTGGTGGTAGTGATGTCCTAGTGGATGAACTTGCAAGCAAAATTGAGAAGTTCGTGCGAATAACAGATCTTCCAGAAATTGATTCATCTGACGATGGGGATGATAACAGTGATGATTTGGAGGGATACGAGCCATATGGACCTGAACCTAGTAAAAAGGAGAAATCTGCTGCATTTTCCAGTCCTAGAAACGTGTTCTCTTCTGTGGCTTCTTCAGATGAAGAAGCTGCCGCATCTGAAACTGGGTTGCAATTATTGTTCCCTGATGTAAGTGAGCCGGTAAGCCCTCTGATCCTTCACATTTAGTACTCCTTACTATTTTGCTCGATAAAATGCTCATTCTACTGCTAGATTCTCTCATCTTGTGTCTGTTTTTGTCATATTTCTACAAGTATGCTGGACATTTAAGCTCCTTGATCGGATCTATGGTATAATGTAAGCGCCTTAGGTGCTATAGGGTGTCCATTTGGAACCTTCTGTTGCAGCAAATTCTTTAATTGTGTGCAAGCTTTGGGCTGTCTGGATAGGAGGTAATATTTGTAGGGACAACCTGAAACTGGCCAGGATGATTGATAAACTCAAGCACGTTTATGTCATCATAATAGTATGCTATTATCATCCATTCCAAGGGAATTGAAATAGATACGGGGTAGATTGTGTACACGGATAATTTGTGGGACAAAAATTGCCACCGGTTTGTCCCTCTCCTTATTGTTCCATATGTCGGTAGGCTAACATTGGTCCCTTTGGTCTTTTGTTTGCAGCTCCTTTCTGCCTTGAAAGGAAGCCGGGAGAAGCAAGGTGCTGAGCCGAAGAAACTATCTGTGACATGGGCTCCTGATGTTTATGATCCAATTCCCAATTCTTTGTCCCATTCTGTTGGGACCAAGCAGAAGAAATCTAGGAAAGACAAAGACAGAGACAACAGCAACAACAACTACAAGAAGAATGGGAAGAAAGGCCAGAAAGGAAACTCTTCGCGAGCCAGTGGAGGCGGCAAAGACAAGAAGCAGTTTCGCGGCAAACATGGTGGTGGAAGGTCGGCCAAAGGATACAAAACAATGGGTGCTGATGATGATGACATTGATGTCGGTAGCCCCGACTTCTGTGGCAGTAGCTTCCTTAAAGCATCTTCCTCGGAGTTCCACTACTCTTTGGCAGAGGCGTTATGAGCATCTCCACCCGGCACTTGCCCTAAACCGGCGAAGCTTTGTGAATAAATAAACATTACTATATCAAGGCTTTGTTTATCAACGAGTGTTGCCGACCCATTTTATTGACACTAGATTTCAACTTGCGAGAACTATATTTACTTTATCTACAAAAGCTCTTGCGTTATCTGCCTTGTAAATATTGTTTCAGAAACTCGCGCTCAATATGGTATTGTGGCCTATATCATCCAGAAAAATTGCTTTGGATAAATCAATGTATTGTGTTATGGACCATTGAGAACGAAACGACTACAGCCAACACGTGGAATGAGATTGAACAGCTTTACCACAAAATGTGATGCGGATCTATCAACCCAGAAATATGGTACAGATGTTCAATCGTGCAGATCAACCCAGAAGATTTTCACGATAAGACCAATATGGTACAGAGGTTCAATGGTGTAGATCATCTAGAAAACGTTTGGACTAAATCAATAGATTTTGGTGGCATGGACCCCGAACAAAGCTAGAAGAGGTATTTGTAGAATGACCACAAACGTTTTACCCCGATATGGTGCCGCAACTTCAATCCATGAAATCCATAAAATTACTATTACTGGATCGTACACACAGAACACGAACCAGAAGATGGAAAGCAAATTTTGTAGTAGACGGTTTGGACAAGTCGGAGAAGAGGGAAAGGAAGCAGGGTCTTGTCCCCTAAATTTAAATAATTTATGTTGTGTATTCGGCATTGATCTTGACATAATCGTAACTCAAGTCACAACCCCATGCTTGGCCGCTTCCTGATCCACCACCTATACGGGAAAACAGCATAAGCAGCGCGCAATTGAATGGCCTCAAATAGAGCTAAGACCTCGCATGTTTATTGACACGTAAAGACTTTCAACGGGATCTAACAGTATTTGCTTTAGCTTACCCACAGAAATGTAAATTCCAACAGTACCATGGGTCTCGCCAGCCTTCCTGAGGTAGTTGCTGGCCGTAGCCCTGTAATTTTTAGTCATCAGTGGTTGAAATATAACATCAGTTCTATGGTCACGGAAACAGGAAAAGGTAAGGTCATTAAAGATGAAACAAGGTGATTTCCATCGGTACACTTGTACATTACCTATCGAAAGCAAGTGGTTGCCCATTATCCATGAGTAAAATGTCACCAAGCAAAATCCGGAGGTTGTTTTGGAGGAAAGGGACCCCTGCATATCCAGCAGCAGCAGCAATGCGACCCCAATTTGGATCTCTACCGTATACTGCGGCCTGAATCATTGCTCACGCTGAATTAAAAAATTGTTAAGTTGAAAAGCACAGATGGATGTTTGAGATTCGGTTTTATGCCTTGACAAGAGAGGAAGATGCTACTGAGCGTGCAATCTTTGCTGCTTCAGCCTCGCTTTCTGCACCGGTGACTGTGACCTACATATAGGATTTATAATCAGCTAATATTTTCCTCATCCAAGTCCTCAGAACATATGAGATCCTTGGAAACATTCTGCAAGCTTAGTCCAATAGATAAAAAAATGTTTGTAGTTGGAGTGATCGTGCTCTGCAGAAAGATTTGGAGAAAAAAATTCGGGCATGCAAGAAGCATACCTCGATCAGGCAAGTAGCTCCTTCTCCATCCCAAGCTATTGATTTGGCAAGACCTTGCATCACCTATGGATAGTATTATCTTAAACTTCAGATTCAGTATAGAAACCTGACTTAAATTAGAAAAGTTGAAGGCCTCTGAAAAATCTTGGGCCAGCTTGTATGATTTTGGAAAATTAGACCAGAACCTGCCAGGTCCATAATATATATGAACGTGCTGTGGCGAGTTCAGCAATTCAAAGATACGAAACACCGGCAAAAGAGTAGTAATTTAGGAGTCAAAAAAGGAGCAATTACACATAACAAATAGTGTTTTTGTGTTGAAAAGGGGATTCGTAAGCATGAAAATTAAGAACTAAATAAGAAAACCCTAATCCAAGGAAAAAGGTTGACAATGGCTTTACGCTCCTGTAAGAGAAAACTGCTTTTGGAATTGTCAGAAGTAGAAAGTTTAGTTTTGAGGGACAACATGCAGGGATATATCTATTTGTTTGAGAAAAGCATTAAACTTACAGCGTCAAGGCAGGCTTGGAGTTGTAGTGCCTCGCAGCAGTTGATAGAAGAGATCAGTGGTGATCCAGATAGCCCACTGGCCAAAGCCAGGACAGTATCATTTGTGCTAGTGTCACCATCTACCTGTAGTAAATGCAATTTGGGTTATGTAAACATACAACCATGTGGATAATTCTATACAAAGAAACGCTTGTCTTCCTATATGATATTAAGCATACTCAAAGAAGAAGGGATGACGGACTGGCTAACATACTGTTATGCTTGTAAATGAACACTCAGTAGTTTTCTAGCAACTAATACAAAATAACAACTCTCCATACAAGGTTTCAAATGCAGAATCAGGGGTTGTTGAATCCATGTTGACACACTATTATTGCATTAGATAGCTGAGGTAAATTCATAATGGCACTTTTAGCCAACGATTTTGCCATGGATAAAGCTGTTGGGTGACTGTTAAGGGATTCTTAGAGTTGATGCCCAGAGCAATATTGAACACCTAAAGTTCAGCTATTATCTCAACAGCATGCAAACTTACTGATATAAATAGCAGGCATGCAAAAACAGGTAGAAGGAAATGATGTGACATACAGTTAACTGGTTGAAACTCCTGTTCACAGAAACCTGCACCATCTTTCTCCAAACATCACTTTTGACAAGGGCATCTGTTGTTATTACCTGAAAGAGTTGGCAGCCTAAAGAGTTGAATGGAAACAGCATACTTTTACACAAAAAGAAGAAAAAAGAGAAACACTCTAGAAGACATACACCAAGCATCGTAGCCATGTTTGGATGGATCATTCCTGAACCTTTGGCCATTCCTCCGATTCTTATGTTCATCCCAGCAACCTGAGACATTATAGAAGTTCAATGACGATACTTTTTCCTCAAGTAAGATGACAATCCACCAAATCTAATGGAGGATTGCTTTTGAGACATCCATGTTGTTGAAGAGTTGAGACAAAACCATCACATAGTAGGGGCAATAGATTTAACAGAAAAGTAACAAAGGATAAAGTTTCTGGTGCCAGTTAAAAAACAGATTTAATGTTACCAAACCATAACCGAAACATCTAGCTATTACTACTACTGAAAGCCTATCCTACAGTTGTGGAGTTGGAGAAGCTGCGATACATTCAGGTAATGACCATTGGAACAAAGCATCCTGTCCTTCAGAGCACATGTAAAGATGCAATTTAAGGAGAAATGAACAAGGAAGCAATGAAATTAGCATATCTTAACATCCAGGGATAACACCCACAAGCTAAAAATAAATAATACCAAGAACCACATTCTACTTTTCCAATTCTGTACCTGAGACTCGATTGCTACGCTCTTGCTCACAAGGTCTGTTGTTGTGATTGCCACTGCTGCAGAACCTGCCCTGTACACCCACTGATCAATATCAAAAACCATTTCAACAAAAGATATGACATGAACTGACACTAAATGGATTGAGGCGATTGCTCATAGAACAAGGAAGCTTATACTTGGCCAAACATTTAAAGAGAGAAACATGAGATTACCCTTCAACAGATGATGAGACTGAATTAACCAGCTTTGGAAGTGAGTTTAGAAGGGCATCCTGCACATGCCATTAACGAGGGAGATAAGTGGCATGGCGCAGCATGCATATCAATAGAAGCAACAATATAAGCTAACAGAATGACATGTTTTAACACCGATCATTACCTTCTTTATTCTCTGACCAATTACACCTGTTGATTCAATCAACACTTCCTCTCGCTTCAAATTAAGTAGCTGAGAGAACAAAAATGAATAAAGTACTAATAACATTCCTGGCAGCACATGATCTCAAAGAGGTAGAGCTTACATACCTTAGCAAGGTTGTCAGCACATTCCAGAGTATCCTGGTAACCAGCATCTCCCTGGATATAAAGGCATCTCAAACATGTAGGACTCAATTCATTTCATGGAATGACAATTCATAAATTGAAATAAAGGAAAGTATTATTAACCAATGAAATGTGAGAAATTGGAGGAAAATGCATGACAAATATATTCAGGTAGTTTCTGAAGGCTTACTGTTGCTGCATTCGCTTGACCAGCATTTATTAAAACTGCACGTGCCTGATGCAAATTTAGCAAATTAGTACGGGACTTGTAACTTGTAATATTAACCGTAGATATACAATCTTAGCTCTTATAAAATATCAATCCGAAAGATGAACTGTTTGACAAAATTAATCAACAGCATGGAACACTTTGTTTCTGGAACATTGAATTCAAACCAGCGGCTGGGGAAGGACATAAGGTCATATTTGCTTGGATATCCATATTACATGCAGTTTGTTGACTGCATATCCTTCACAATATTAAATTCATGGATACATTATCTCGACGATGAAATAACATGGATTGTCGGCATAGTTGTCAAACTGAACAAAATGTTTCGAGTTTACTTGGAGTGAAGGAGGGAATGTTTTGGGTTCATGACCATACTTATGCAATCTCATCTACCTTTCATCACCAAACCTCAAAATAAGTTTGAGAAACAATGAAACTCAACTATTGCTCAAAACAGCACTGCAATAACATGAACAAAATGAGGGAACAATTTCCTAAGGATTTAGGATCGAAATGTCAATCAGTTAATAAATTACCAGTCACATAAGTCTAAGATCCAATCCAGATCATCCTTTGCGATATAGAAACAACAGTTGATATCCAAAACAAGGTTTTAAAAAAGATTTCTCATCTTTTTTGCACCAGTATTTCCTTCTAAGAGAATGATTAACCACACCAGAGTTCACCACTGACATATGTTTTATTACACCAATAAATTATGAAATAATCAAAAAGAAAAGGGAAATGAGATATGGATCATACCGTTTGTGAAACATCTAATGCATGTTTACAATATAATACAGGTGCAGCAGCAACCACGTTTGTGGTGAATGCCCCTGATAAATAACAATACAAAGAAAATACTAAGCCCAAATACAATGGTTTTCCCCAAGAAACATTCAAAGATGTGAACAATCTATTCGAAATTCTATAACAATGAACAGATATAGGTTGGAAATGTTAACTTATCCGGATCTGAGAACCTAGAGTCAAAACCAATCTAAAATGCAATACAGACAACAGAAATTAAAATCTTTTTTTTTTTCCTTTGTATATATATAGAAAAAAGGACCTGCAGCAGTGGCGTCAACATCACATGTGACAAGAGCAAGATCAGGCTTCTGTCCTTGGGCGCGTAAGCCTCCATATATACCCGCAGCTTTGAATCCATTGGGAGCAGTAACTCCCCCAGGTATCTACACAAAAGCAAAGCAAATCTTCAGCTCAGAATAAATCTACAGCAAAAAAAAAAAAGAAGAAAGAAAAAGAAACTATAACACTGCTCCTGGAAGCAAAAAAGAAGGACAAACTAATTTAATTGAACTTGATTAGAATTCATAACAAACAAAAGCCACAAGCACTCACTTGCTGCCATGGCCCTTGAGGGAGAAAAATGGGAGCAGCCGGTATGTACTCAGACGCCTCCTTGACGACACTCGATGCAACCCCACACACCCTAAAATCCCTCTTTCTCAAACCAAACCACCCAAGATTCTACACCACAAACACCATTAACACCATTCAAACCAAAACTCTTCAACTTCAACCAAACGCCCAACAGTTAACAAACTTTCGAGAAAAAAAAAAAAAACAAAGAACGAAAAAGAAAGAAGAAGCGAGAAGCTCAAGTACTCTGGTCTCACCTTTGGCTTGGAGCTACGGTGGTGGAGCTCACTGAATTTCACGGAGACATAGTGAGTAGAAGCAGAGGTGTGTATCATTTTCCGGTAGTCTTAGTGACTGTAAGTAACTACGTCGTAAACGAGAATCGTTTATTTTCTGATAAAATTAGAAGCAAACTTTGGGGGTTTACGGCGAGTATAGTGGGGTTGATGGTGTAAAGGAACGGACAATAACAAGAAGTTGGGGTTTTTCAAGCTTGGAATGCACGTGCCCCTTTACGCTTTTTAATTTGTAAATAACACCAAATCCCGCGATTCTCTCTCTCTCTTATGTTATGTTATATACCGTCCTATGACGAATAAAGGAAGAAATAAGACTTTTGTGTCCTGAAGTAAATACCGGAGAATTCGTTTTCCAGTTCTGTTAGCGAGTTAACTTGCCCAGCTTTAACCGTTAAAAATGGGAATTGAAGGGAAAGAAGATGCCATCTAGATGATAAGATTGGGGGTGAAGAATAATACAAAGGAAATGGGAGGATGGAGAAGTTCAGGCATCAAACTAAGTATCACATTGAGATTGAATTATGCTGTAGGGTTATGAAGTGGGTGAGATTCGTTACCGCCTTCAAGTATTTCTATTCATCAAATCTTAAATAACATAAACAGGCAGTTCGACAACTGGGTTCCCACATCAGTAGAAAATAACTCAAGCCCAAAAGTAAAAATATTCCCTTTCTGCAGTTCGAATCAATAATCAATCAGGTAAACCCACCAATACCTATCCTTTTGATAAATCAAGATACATGGCCACAAGGATCGGTTGAAAATCTATTCAATCTTTGAACGCAGTCATCCACACCAACCAACAGTCTTATTAGTTCTAAAACCAGTTTCTGAAGGCTCTGGTTCGGGTTGAGGAGGAGGTCTATACTCCCTTCGCTTGGCAGGGTCCACAAAAATAACCCAGCCATCCAAATAATTGGAATTCATTCCTTCTCTAGCCTTCTCAGCTTCCTCTACTGTGTTATATGTGACGAAACCAAATCCCTTGGATCTTCCAGAGGCTCTATCCGTAATGACTTTAGCTGAATGACCAAAAGGAGGAGGAGATTAGGAGAACATATAATACAACAGAAATTTTGTCTATAAACTGTTGTATTTACCATCAACAAGCTGACCGAAAGGTGCAAATGCCTCCCTAAGTTTCTCATCTGTTGTCAATCTTGAGAGGCCTGCTTATTCGACAAAGTGGATATACCCAGTTAGGTCCTGAAAGTAAAAATATAAATAAACACAAGCCGAGCATCATCGCTTATACTCTAGCAGCCACTTCTATTTACATTCTGTTTGATCTGACCTACATAAATCGAAAAACTTGGCGTATTGCCAATCTCGTTATGGAAGATGAGGGAAACCATAACACAGTAATTTTTCATTACATGTTTCCATCCAGAAACCAAAAGTTGTCAGAATAACTTGGGTTGTTATTAACTGTGCATAAATTGAGCTTAGAAAATGTCAGGTTACACAACCTAAAGCTGTTTTATATTAAAAAGGCGGGAAATGTCCACTTTAGGATTAGAATCAAAGTGAAAATGTGTAGAACTTGATAACCGGAAAAAGTGAAATAGTGTGACATACAGCACCAGGTCGCCTACAACTCTTTGCAGAAAGAAATTCATGATAAACGGAGAATTTGATAAGCAAATTGACTCGAATTGACAGCCGGAAAATATTCTTGAACATCCGGGGTTCTGGTTTATACAGGGCTACCAATAGACAATATCAGGGAATAGGAGAAAAACCAGTAGAATCAGCTCCATACAAAAAGGAAAATGGAAATAACCTCAATAAATTGAATAGATTCATCCTGCACCCGAGAAACGAAGTAAATTACCCATAGTATCGGACAAGTAAATGAAAATGGCGAGGTCATCAATCATCACTGTTCATTTTCTACGGAGAAATAGAAAAACTCCATATGCACAGAAAAAGTTAAAAAGTGAAAGACCCAGAGCCGAACCATGAAAGGTTTAACGGAGAACTGAAATACATAAACAAATCGCGAACCTCTGGAAACACGTGGAAATGGCGAAGAATGGGATTCAGGAGAAGTAACAACGTACCACTGATGAAGAGCTTTGGGGAGGTAAGGGTTTCGTAGAAACGGGTCTGCGCTTGGAGATTCGAAGGAGATCCAACCAGAATGCGCCGCAACCCGGAAGCCAAAGCCATCGCTCCTACGAACCAGACGGGGAGAGAGAGGGTTTTAGGGGTTTAGACAGCAGCAAAAACCTTCAATTAGAATGTTCGCGAAAGATTGTCTATTTCTCACCTCCTCCTCCTCCTATTATTCATTTATTCTTACATCTAATTTTGGGCCTTAGTGAATTTCCTTTTGATGGGCCCAACCCAAAATTTGACATCATTTGGGCCACCTTCCCTCCGAGTCATTGGGGTTTATAAGCTAATAGATTCTTCTCTCAGTGATCTATTAATCTATGTATTTGGTTGGTATGTGTTCTCTTGGGATTTCTTTGGTTTCTTCAACTAATTAATAGTAATTCATTGAAATGTATAAGCTACAACTTGTTTCTTAACCATTTAGTGATCCCCACCATGTTCATTTGTATGTATTTTTTAGCATAATTGCTTTGGAGATGGAGGTATAATACCCCTTTGTGTCCCTATAGTCCGATGTCCATATGCATAGATGTGTCCATAACTCAAGTTACAGTTTTCTTAGGTCAAACTTTATAGTTTGTACACCTGTTTTGTTGTGTTCTTCTAGTTTCCTTTGATTGGATTCCCAAGTTGTGTTGGTAAAATTCATTGAGTTGGACTTGGTTCCTCGACCAGATCCCGATCGCCCTTTCCTGTACTTACCACCGTTAATGACTATAGCCGTGGGCAGCGACGGCGAAGACAACAACGAAGAAGGTTCCAAAGGACCAAACAAGCGCCGAACACTTGCTCGACAGCGATTCTAACGGCTTCGACAAGCCTGATCCGAATTTGAATCTAGTCGAGCTTCAGCTCTTGCTTGGAGAATTATGGTACAAGATAAAAACATCACCTTCAGGTCAGTGGGCATACCAAATGCCAATTTCAAATGACAACACATAATATTTAATGTAGGAGACTCCGCAGGCATTAGCTACCCTTATGTCGCGTATGCTATCCCAACTTGCCGAGGTACCCTTGGTTCACAGTGTGGAATTGATGATGGATGTTATTATCTTATCTACTTTGGTTGTTCATATCTATCTTGACAGATGACATGTCGGAGTGAACTTGTAAATTTGAACTACTGTATTTCTGATTTATTTAATGCAATATGTTTCTCCGAAAAAAAAAAGAAAAAGGTTTCAATTGTCCGGAAGAGTACTTGGAAGGCTGTGCCTCTAACCTATTGCCCTAGTTCTACCCCCTCTGTGCAGTAGTAACCATCATTCTGTTTGCAGCACAATTTTGCCCGTTAAATTGGCAAGCAAGGGTGATTTACAGTAACGGATTCCAACTCCTCTGGTGACAAGGGAAAAGGCACGAAAGCCAGCAATAGAGAGGATCTAATCATAACTTGGAAGCAGGCCACAACATAACCTAACAAAGTGCAACTTCAATGAATCTTGCCTTTGCCAGAGCTTAAATCCACATACTGATAAACGAGACCAGTTATGTAAATTGCACGATCTCCTTTGGTTCTTCGTTCTGCATGCCAATAGAGCTGCCAGTGGAGGAAAACTGGCAACAGATTCTATTTCTGGTAGCAGACTGGGTGTCTAACCCACCTGCAAGTCTGGTCCCAAAACAGGCATGTCTGTGTTTTCCACAGACTAATGAAAACTTTGAAATTCAAAAAAAGGATTAAATAGGCACAACAAAACCAAATGCAAACAAAACCATGTCAATTGGATTTCTAACAAATGGCAAATTTGTAAGCTACAAACTCAGACGTGTATAGGAGGTTGTTAGAAACATTACAACCTACGGTATAGTTCAAAGCATTCCCAACCCTGACGGTTGGTTTAGTGTAATGATTTCCTTTATTAAACAGAAACTAACTAACTGAATAAAATACAAAGATTTCTTGAATGCATGCGTTATAAAAGGTCAGCATGCATCACTTTTTTTTTTTTTTTACAGCAGCTCTTCTCTCCCTGACCTACTTGGATCGAGTTTAACAAAATGTAAAGACATACAATCAAGTTTGCTGCCTATACAAAATAGCAGCAATACTACAGATGGAAATTATGAGAAAAAGGAGAAGAAAAAAAGAAACCTAACAACATCAACCGTAAAGCTACTGAAGTAATCGAGGGACCTCCTTTTCCAGTAAGGACGTTCCCTTAAAAATTGTTAGTTGGAACTCCCTTGTATACTTCGACACCTGCAGAGAATGGCATTTGAAGGATTCTTAGTACTTCCACAAAGGTATACACAGGTTGAAATTTTGCAGGAATGCTTGTGCGGGGCAAGAATGGAAGCTAACAACATAAGGTACAACCCAAAAGCTCCAATGAGCATGCAAATCAAGTGGTTTGCAATGTTATTAACCGTACAGTAGGAATCAAATTGACACAAAGTTACAGAGCCAGTTGAACGGTAAAACAGCTTTTCCCAGTGGCCACATGTAACTGAGGTTCCACAAGCTCATGGAAGCCAAAAACCCAAACTAGTCAGACTTGGACATCAGAGTATGTGATAAAAATAAAAGATTGGGTTAAACAGCAGTTTGCAAGTAGATGCAGCTTTTAACGACCAAAACAGCAGCTTCGATCAAGCCATTCCGCATTGCTGATGTTCACATGCTGAACTAACATTCCTAAATAACTAGAATGTCTAAAGAAATGAAAAGCGCCATATTTGCAATCATGCCACATTATGCTTAAGAATTGAACTCCAGGAATCCTAACAGTTCAAGACAGAACCTACGGCATTCCGCTGCATGCAATTCATAATGTTACTGCAACAAAAACATTCAGTCTCGCCATTTTCTCAATTCTAAGTGAATTTTATTTCGGTTGTCAATCTTTAATAAGGAAACAGAAACTCAGCCAGACCATGAAAGAAAAATGGAACTTACCCGCGCCTCGCTCATATTTCTGAAGCCAAATCTTCTTGTCCAGATCGACTCTGCCTCCTCAGCTGCAGGTAGCACAAGGTTTTCCACACTCAGGGAACAGAGTAGCCTCTCAATGCAAGAGAATAACGCTTGGAAGTACCCCTAGAAATTAAAAAAAGCACACATAAGTCCACAAGTTTACTTGACATTGTTGCAAAAGTTCATACAATGAAATATACCAAGGTACATCCCATAAACATTAAACACTTACTTTTCCTTGATGTTCTCTGCTAGTAGCCACTAGAGGAAGCTCAGCAACTTCCTTATTGAAAACCCTCAAAAGTCCGGCTGATACAACAACAGTGCTGTTGATGCATTCCATATGCAATTATTAAATAAAAATGAGTCACCACCAGTAACAGAAGAATAAAACAAAAGTTTCAAACTCAAATAAAAAGCAGAGTTTCAAGGAAAAGATCATACTTCACAATCAGAAGCACACAATACATTCCCTGAAATTCTTGGTCAGATATATTGCGCCTGCAAAGGAAAGAGGAAAGTAAGCTATGACAGATACAAACCATGTCAAATAAAAAGCACCGAACAACGAGAGAAGTTGCCAGAATCACAGCAGTTAAGATGGACAGCAATAACCAATGAATGATCACGTTCAAGTGAGCACATGAATTTACGGTTATCATTCCTCAATTTTTAGTCAGTGGGAAGACAAAGGGCAAAAAATACACTCATGAATCAGGGAAGAACAAAAAACTGTTCAACACTAATGCAACAGCACAGCGAGAGAAGAAAAGGAAGCAAAACCTTTTTAAGATATACAAAAGGAGGCCCACATTGTTATTAATAGATTCTTCTTGTAATACAACGAAATTTCAACACAAGATTGAATGCTCCAAGCATCCTTCAGTTCCAACTATGCAAGACTAAAATTTGTGTGCAACAGGTGGAAAGCGGAATCTTCCCTTCTTCCCTCCTTAGACCAACTAACTACTCTTTTAGATAAGTATCTACTTACTCTTCTAACAGACCAGTCACTTATAAGCATACAACAACTAGGAGTTAAATGAGTTGAGGCCATTTTATTTAACCTTGCATAGGACTAAAAAACATAATGCAAACATCACAGCCATAGGCATCTCTGAACCAGCTGTTCAAGTAAAATAACTCTTAAGCTCCACTGACAAAATTGAGAAAAGGAAAACTAATTGCTGATAAGCAATCATCAAAGTATGCTTCCTTGGAACTTGGAAGAAGGTCCAAGGACTGACAGCATTATGCTTGTGAAAATTTAACGTGCTAAAGATCAAATGCACAACTCATTAGCTTAAGACAAACAGAATGACTATATATTCCCATAGTTGAATATGATGAGCTATTACAAGTATGCGGCTGTGATGAATTAATTTAGGGTAAGAAAGACCGGTTAAAAATATAGCTACTTCCTCATTCACTTGAAAAACAGAGTGAAAGGAATACTCTGACCAAGTACAAATTGAATACAACATTAGCTTAAGACAAACAGAAGGAATATATTTTCCCATAGTTGAATATGATCAGCTATTACAAGTATGCGGCTATGATGAATTAATTTAGGGTAAGAAAGACCGGTTAAAAATATAGCTACTTCCTCATTCACTTGAAAAACAGAGTGAAAGGAATACTCTGACCAAGTACAAATTGAATACAACATTAGCATAACCAACACAATATGAGAGCATGCAAAGAAGCTTGAAGCACAAAAATCAATGTACTGCAAGCAGTAGAGCATAAAATGAAAGGATACTTACCCGAAAACCATAACTGGAATCAGATCACGACCACTTCTTGCAACAATAGGATCAAAACACTCCTGCCAAAACTCGAAACAAATAATTAGATGAAAAGAAGTAAAAAGTGAAGTATTTCCATATAAAGTGCACAGATAAAAAAGCAACAACAACAAGACAGCTACTCATAATACACAACAAACTTCTTGCTCCCTCCTTCATTTCAAGAAAATGCAAGAGCCCAAAGTTCTCCTTTTCCAATACCACCTATTGCCTTTTGACCAGTGTTGTCAACAGCATTATGGACTCAAGGTGCCATGACGGCAGTTGCCCGAGTAATGTTAGGCATCAACTTTAAAACACGAGATGGGACAAATATCTAAGCAAATTTGGTTTAAGTTTTTCAGCTTGGACATTTAGAACAAATTGGTTATATTTGTCTTACACAGTTCTATCAGCATCTTCATGCACTCCAATTTACATAGCGATTTATAGAAGGTCATGTACCAGAAATAAAAATTGGAAACTAATGCGTTTTATGCATAAAAAATCTAAACATGACATCAGTGGTTAGCAGACTATCTCTGTCTACAAGAAAGTTATATAAACCACTTTGCTTTGTTATTCTTCAAATACAGACCATAAATCAAAGGAAGGATAAACCTATTCCAAGTTTGTTCCTTAAGAATGCAAAGCAAACTAACATTGCACAATAAAATTGCTAATTTCTTTCTCTTTCGCCCCTGGTACCCACAACAAGTATTCACTTCAATATCCATAATTATTCCTTTACAAACTGTCTTATTTCTTATACAGACCACCAGCAAAACCAAGACTAAGACATTGAAGTTGCAAACAAGATAGACTGAAGCAAAACTCGGCAAATATCACCAAAAACTTACTCGAAAAATGGCAGCAGCCCGTGAAAGCAACGAAAGATGCTCATCATCACGACTTTTTCCCATCAGAATGCGCCATTGAATATTATTTGGACCTTCAATAACAGATAAGCCCTTCTCACCATGCTTTCTATCGATGATATTCAAATGTGAAGCCGGAATCATTTGCAATCCACAAGCAACAGAATCCTGTAAAGCTATATATATACTAATGCAGTCATCGCTGCAAAACCATTTATCTGGGAATTCCTGCAAGAAATTTTGCAATTTCCAGGAGAAGTTAGAAAAGAACCACAGCAGCATCATAAACTGTAACAAATGAGAGTCATGCACCTACTTTTAGATCGCAAACTCCATTCTCTCGCAAACAACCGACATGGAACTCCTTGTCACACTGAAAGATGAATGAATAAAGAATATGAATCATAACAAAATCAGTATAAAAGAAGAACAAGATGATTGCTCAAGGAAAAGATTGAAGCATACTTGGTCACAAAGGATAACTGTTCGGTCATCAAATACACCACCAGATGTGAAATCCTGGGCCCTGGTAAACATAAAAGAGAAGAAGCGATTGATTATAGGAACAAGCGAAAAATATTTGATTATAGACCTGATTCAGATAAACTTTGAGCTAGCGTCCTAAAAGATCCGAGCTGAGCCAAGCCCCAATTAGGTAACTCCAGCTTGGCACATAATGAAATTGTTGAATTCGAGCTTCAATGTACAGGCTCAAGCTCGGCTCCTTGCCTTAAACTTAAGCAAAAAAGCTTGATATTACCAATTCTGGGCATAAGAAAATAATAAAAAATCTAGCCCAATCATAAATAATGGGTTAAGGGCTGAAGTTGTGCAATTAGTCAGGCTCGAATAGGAGCTCAAATAGGTTTTGAGCCTCATGAGCCAAGTACCACTAAACTTGAAACCCCAGTCAAGCTTAATAAAGTCAAGTCGAGTTCGAGCTTTCAACCAGCCGATCTCAAACAGCACATGAATAGACTCGGCCCTTTTACGACCTTCCTTAGAACATATGGAGATATCCCCACTCAAACGGCAAATTAGTCATAGACACCCGACTTGTTTCACTTCCAATAATTGGACAAGTTGGTAAAAGTCGACTTATATTTAATCATTTCCCTGCATTACCCCGGCCATTCGATAAATACTGCAGCAATGGTGCAATAGCCCGATACAATGAACGCCATCATCATAGAATGTTATCTTTGCGAAGCTTTGACAGTTAGACAAACAGCCTCCCATAAAACAATTAACTTCCATGAGATTACTATGCCTACGACTTTGCCTAAGAGTTTCTAGCAGTAGGAGCACATGTAGACTGAAACTATCGGCCATACATAAACATCATGGAACAAAAATTTGATGGTATTTGATTGAGGCATCAATTATATGCAAGGAAAATTCGAGATCACAGCGAGACTATAGCACTCTGTGATATAAAAATTTAAGTTATAAGGGAGTAATTATATGACCTACAATAGTAAAAATTTCTATTTTCCACCCAAGGAAAGCTTCAAGTTTTTTACCACCATCAGGTTCTATATTCCACCAAAAAATAGGTCGTTTATAACTAGAGAGCAGATCAGTAAATATAGAGTAGCCAACCTGCAAAGGACACAACCACCTTCATACTCGGCTGTTTTAACAACTCGAGTCAAGCGGATGATAATAGGCCTAGCAAAATTTTCATCCTGGCCAGACAAATGGCAATCTGGACAGTGCCAAACACCTTGGGGAGCATGCCGCAAGCCCAAACACACTGCAGACAAACACATCCAACAGAATCAAGAACACTGAAAGAGTTCACACCAACCAATCGAAATATCTAAAAACACAAATACTCCACTTTTTTCCTTGCTTATCAAAGCAAAATAAGTTCTCTATCATCCACCATGACCTAAACTTGCACAAGATGTACCAGGGAAAAGACAATGGCATTGGTTTGTAAGATTAGCTATTCTAGCCCATCCAGTATGGACAAAAGATGAGTAGATTTAAACAATCTGAGCACGATAAATAGATAAACAATTTTATTTTTCTGAAGCTGAAAGAGTGTAGCAAGATGAACTGGTTCTTTAAATCAACAGATGAAGTATCTACAAAAACAAATAATCACTCCAAAAATTTAAAAAGAAGAAATCAAACCAGGTACACCAGGAACATCTACCTGCATGAAAAGCTCGAGGGCAACTCTGGCAAAAAATTAAATCACCACCATCGCCGCATTTTGAGCACATATCATCACTAACACCACTGGTAACATTTTGCCCATTTGCCAATGAAATAGCTATGTCATGGAGGGTCAACCCATTAGAAGTATAAATGTGACGGTAGCTGTAAAATAGAAAAAAAAATTGATTAGCAAAGGACCATTTGACTCTGGAAAAGGGCTAAACTATGCTTCAAACAGCTACTCACGGCTGACGCCTGGCGGCCATCCCAGCATGAGCTTCAAACTGCGAAGGGCTAATCTGTTCAAATAAAAAAAAAAAAGGCCACATTATGAGACGAATAAGTGAGAAATACATGATGCCTTAAAGTTCAAGCAACAGTACAACTTGATGTTCTTACCTCAGTATCGCAGCAATTACATACTATGCCATTTCCCTGTTTGTATCCCCCTAGAAGTTTCTGAATCATATAAAAAACAAAAGAAACATGAGTTAAATATTCCAAACATGTGCCTCCGCCGAACACAATGGCTAAGTATATTTATCAAGTTCCTCACTTGTCCTTTGACATAGTAAGCCAATTCAGCACCATCAGGAAGACCATTTGGCATGAAAAGTGCGCGGTGAAGATCATTATCCCTGCTCATAGCCAAAGAATTCCAGTAAGAGTTCAGATACTTCAATAAATAGGGCAACCAGAGAATAGACTGAGCATACCTTCTCTTGGTTGCACTTGAACTAGCAAGATAGGAGCTAGGCCTGCAATACAAATGCAAAGCCCATGACAACGAGATTTAGGACAGAGCGGTTCATACAATCATTTTGAACGAATGAATAAAGAAACATTTGGCAGATACAACAAAATAAAATTATAAACTAGTGAGGGAAAAGCACACAGATATTACCGCTTCAGTGAAGTTTTTCTCTCTTCTAACGACTCCAAATAAGGTTGATAGCCAACAAGGTGTTTGGGTGCAAAGGAGCTTGAAGAGAGAGGTATTCTTTCCTCTAGAGGTGAACTTTGGCAGCTGCAAGTTCAGTACAGAAATATCACAAGGCAATAATCAATAATAAAAAAAAATCTAAAAAGGAAAATGGAACACTTTTGAAGCAAGGATACTGCAACCAAAAATTGCATTAAGCTTCAGACATTTGGCTTTATTTTGCAGAAAAATCATTTGCACTTTTGTTTCTTAATTATATCAGAAGGCATGAAGAGCTGAGAAGAACTATAACACTTACATTAAAGAAAATCAGGTTATTATACTCTTTCGGACTATTCTATCTAGTTAAAAATGTGTAAGAACAACAGAGATTCAGCCTACGTCACTGGAAATCTATACTTCAGCAAAGTTCTCCTATTTAATGCCTCCTCAACAGTTAAGTAGCAATTCTCTCATAACTGATGAGGCTAGTATATACTTGCACCGTTCTCATGCGGGATTCTAGCAAAAATTCTACAGTTTGTAATATCAAAATAAAAAAACTAACATATGAATGAATTTATAGGATAGATTGCAAAAATCCAATAAAATTAAGCATGTTCCCCCAGCCAACAGTAAGAAAACGTAATAAAGAAAGATGAAAAGATAGGGTTAACCAATAAATGAAATGATTTATCGAGCCAATTTGCAACAATTAAGTGAGACAAATGCGTGCGAATGTGAATGAGTGGGACAGTGTGCAGGGTGAGAGTGTGTGTGTGTGTGTATGTGTGTCTTGCCACGTATATGTTCAAATAAGAGTATCAGTGGGATAAAAGGATAGAGTGGGTCGATGAGGAAGGTAGCTAAACCTAAAAATTGCATACAACCCGCAAAAGGTCAGAAGTACGACGGCATTAGCTGCTTTCCTTGGTGAATTCGCACAGAAAGGAGTGCTTGGATCTGTGGGAAGATGTCTACAGAGAAGGGAAAGCCTGGATCTATATAGAGAGGAGCATAAGAAAGAAAACTTGGCCTTTATGCCCAGATCAAGAACATCCACACACAACACGTCTTCAAATTTTAGAAAAGAAAAGATTGATCCCAAGCTACTTGTCAGATTCTCATTTCACCAGATAAATTAAGTCAAAGCACCAATGGTTTCACTTGCCTCTTAAGGCATATGAAATTAACAATTGCAGCATTAAGTAAGAAGACTGAAATAGGCAAAGACAACAAAAAAGAAAACCAAACCACCATGGCAAACATATCTTAAATGAACAACATGAAGTTGTAAATGTAGTCAAAAAATTATTACCATACAGATGAATGAGCTGAATAAGGTTTGCTGTAATATTTTTTATCTGCTCCCGCTGTTCCATTGCTTTGTTGAAGACTAGCTGCAAGAATGTTGCCGCAATTGAAAACAAACTCAGATTTTGTAATTTGAAAGAATATTAGCAACAAAGAAACACGATGCCAAATCGACTCTATTTTCTGTTACTGGAGACATCCAATCACACCACTGACCTAAATGACTCAACAATGCAGTAAATTTAGTGCAAATCAAACAGAATATACCTTTCCAAACTTGGAAGAATTCCTCGTTGATAGACGAACCGGCCACAGATTTCAAGACTTCATCCAGTGAACTGAGCGGAGCTGTTTTTAGTTCTTGAATAATATTATAAATAGGCCTTCCGTTCTCCAAATATATGTGATTGTTTGGGTGTCTAGTTTTAGCACCAGCATGCTGCTCGAACTCATAAGCACTTAGCACCTGCGGGCATATTCAAATCATCCAGTCACTAAAAACTAAAACACAAAACCCCCCATCCATGAAATTGTTGATTCTAAGCGACTAACTTACTCTTGTAAAATTGCATGATGGACAGCCACACAAGTATCCACCGCCATCTATAATTCCGTCTAGCTCTCTCTGACAGACCATTTAAAACAGCATAAGATTTCTCAAGAGGAGGAAAAAAAAGAAAAGACGCAAAACATAATCACAAACTCCGCTTGATTCTACTCACATGGAAAAAGAACTTACCGCACAAGAAGAAAAAATGTACTTCACCCGAGCCCCGTCAAGGATACCAGTCGACAACAACTTCTTGACATTGGTTGGATAATTGGGAACAATCTTCTTAGACATCTTCAATTCCTTATTGGGAGCACAGGAGTATCTATATCTACTTTCACGCAGTTCCGTACCCAAATCAACCCAAGTAGAATAGTTCCTCCCATGTTCCTCATCAGTGACTACAGGTTCAGTCACCTGCGCTTCATAATCCTCTTTCTTCTTGCTAAACTTAAACGTAATCTTCCTAATCCCGGACGAGCTAGCGTGCTTTGGTACCTCCAAAATGACATGCGTAGTAGAAACCGAAGGCTCGACATTGTCTCGTGGAGTGTCCACAACACGAGAGACATTTTCGCCGCAGCTCGGTTCACCTTCTCCTTCCTCGCTTAAAGTCTCCGCCGGACTGGAATTATCGGAACAAGTAGCCTCCATGGGTTGGCTAGTAATATCTTGGCAACTTAACGCATTCTCCCTAGGGGAAACAGTGGGATTTAACACCTCAGACTTCACGTCCTCGTTTGAAGCCTCTTTCTCTTGCTTCTTGCAGGGAAATGTTTCCGGTTCTTGTTCTGGTTCCCGTTCAGGGTCTTTCCCGGTGTCAATTACCAGACATCGATGGTCTATCTTCAATTCAGGAATCGAACTACAACCACCATTCTCATTCCCCGCATTCACATCTGCCACAGTTTCCACATGCACAGCTACTTCTTCTCCCATCGAGAAAACTCTTTAAACTGAGTCTGATACACACCAAAAGCGTGGAGCGGGTTTAATAAAGAAGCAAATGACATAAAAACAAAAACAAAACCAAAACCTAATTGCACACCATCTGTTCTGCCCCCGAATATTTCAACCGAAAATTCCTTTTTTTAAATTCAAATTTGCCACCAGGAGAATTTTAAAAGGTACACGAAGACTACACAATGCCAGCAAAACCGTAACTCTGAAGAAGCAAACACCTCCAAATTTAATCCAATCCAAAATAACTGTTTTGGAAAACTGTCAGTAACTGCTCTTCACTCCCATTTGGCCAATTAAAACAAACATGTGGAAGCTTAACAATCCAAAAAATCCTACCTCTAAACAAAAACAAAAAGGAAAAAACAATAAAAAGCCTGGAATTTCAATTCAAACCTTGAAAACCCAATCTTCTAGATCCAAACCAAACACATGAGTCTCCGTGAGGGGGAGTACGAATAATTATAAAATATATGCTTTAAAAAGAAAGATTCCAGATCTACAAGATCTGCAAAACAGTTATATAATAAGAGGAAAAGGAGCTGTTAGGGTTTCGAGTTCTTTTTTATAGGTCAAAAACGCAGCAGCGGGAAGATGAAAAAGCGGCAAAAATACCAGAGGGGAGAAGCTCAGTTCGCGGTTCAGATTTAACTTTTTTTTTTCTTTTTTAAGAAACACACACAAGAGAGAAAGAAGAAGATAGACAGGGGAGGAGTGGATGAGAGAGAAAACGTACTCTTTTTTTAAAAAAGATTTATATAAAGAGAAAGGAGAAGAAATTGATGATATTTTGGAAGTTGCGAGAAGCCAAGTGGATAAACGAGGTGGGACCTTTTCTTCTTTGTAACTGTAAGTTGTCAGCCTCGCCTGTGGGATTCCACCACGTGGAAGGACACGTAAGAAGAGTGATCTCCTGCCGTACACGTGTGTCAGACGTTTTGTGGGTGCTCTGCTGAAGGAGGAGGTGATGCTGATTGGTGGATCTCACTATAACTTAGAGAGGAAGATATATATAATAGTGTCACTGGACTCTCTCACTCGTGAACTATCTCTCTCAACAATAAAGCGCAAAAAAGAAAAAGAAAAAGTTTGTTAGTTTGGACTGGGCCGCAAGGTGGTCAGTCAAACAACGGGTGTGGGCCCAAACAAAATGCGATGAAACTTCTAGCTGGACTGGGCCTCTCTACGGGAAGTATGGGGTTAGTCTAACTCGACTTAAAAGGAAAATAAAAAACTGGAAATCCCAAAATTTATTGTGAACTAACAAACTCCCATACAAGGGAATTCTAGAAGTTTTATCTAAACCTAACAGATTTCCATGTAAGACAACTCTAAAAATACAAAGAAAACTAAATTTCCATCTACAAATTATTCAGGCAAGAATAATGCTAGATATACTAAGATTTCTTACCAAATTTTCTTGTTAATATCTACATATATATGGAATGGTAGTAATGGTCAAATTTCAAAATCTAGTGTAGACCAAGTTTCCATATACAGATTTTTTTCCTGCATATATGTTGCTAGATATATCAAGATTTACTTACCAGAATTTTCTTATTAGTATAGGTGGCATGATGTCAACAAATGAGGTAATAAATAATTTAAATCTCAGAAAGATTGATAGATGGTTGTAATATTTACCTTAAGGTTAATAGAAAATTTGCTAACTTAGTAAGAAAAAATTTCCATATTTATGGCTTGGTAATGATATATTGTATCAGTATCATTCAGTTATTTTCTCTTCTAGATTTCTATTCAAACAAACAATGGAGTATGGAATACAATATTGCAGCTAAGCTTTTTTAATATTTATTTATTTCATTCTTGAACATTTGATTAAATCCATAGAGTTCGTTTCAATATTTCAACTAAAAGAATTTAGCAATTACATATATTTATTTGATGAACACCACGATGAATGATGTTCATGTAAGACCACAACTGAGAAAATCTATAATTTTGTATTAATAAGGTTCATATGAATTTTACTAATATTTTACTAACATACTAGTGTGATGTAATAACATCTAAAATAAATACGGTTGAGCATTTAATATATATAGAATTAGAAAAAAAATTGATGATCATATGAAAACTCTAGATACTAAATGGGTAACCAAAATAAATAAATAATTAAATCTAAACATGTGATGAATATTGAGATTAGAAGAGTTTACCACTTATATATCTTACATAGATTATAGTTACAAAAATTAAAAATTTCATATAAAAATTATAAAAAAAGAGAAGCAAAAGTAAAGAGAATACACATTGATAAAGTTCGTACAGATTCGATGCGTGTTATTATTACTTGAAATGTAAGGAACAATAAATGATATGAGAACCCAAAAGAAACATTCTACTATTAATTCTCTTTATAAACTTGTCAAAATGGTAAAAATTAAACTTGTTCATGTTAGAAATTATTTTTTTAGAATTGATCACGTCAAACCTTGTAACAGCCCGGGTAAATTTTTGATTTTTACCGGGACTGTAGAAATTGTTTTACCGTGATTTACTGTTGAATTAATCTTGGGTAATTAATTCAAGGTAAATCGGGAGTCGTTTTTCGAATCCGAGTGTTTTCCCGCGCTCGTGATTTTCCCGTGAATTTTTCGGAACTAAGTTGGTATTTTTCAGGTTTCGGAATTT